>CM035785.1:20077365-20335071 GCA_020466265.1 Siphamia tubifer
CTCATGAGAACACCTGATTGGTCAAATTGCCTCTAAGGCGTGACCGATTCTTAGGTGGGAAAATATTAAGCTAAGACAAAGGAATTCTTAACATTCCTTTGTTCACTTAGTGGAAAATTTCTACTTCAGGAATTCAAAATACACACATACTGGTATATTTACTTCACAAACACACCGAAACACGTCAGGTGAGAAATACCAACACATATAGGGGCAGCCATGGCTCAGTTGGTAGAGCAGGTCATCTATTAACCAAAGGGTTGGAAGTTGATTCCCGCTCTGTCCTAGTCAGTCTGTTGTGTCCTTGGGCAAGACACTTAACCCTCCTTGCCTCCAGAGTCACTCACACTGGTGTATGAATGAGTATAAATGTTCGGTGGTGGTCAGAAGGGCCGTAGGCGCGAAATGGCAGCCAAACTTCTGTCAGTCTGCCCCAGGGCAACCTTGACTACATATGTAGTTTACCACCACCAGAGGGAGCATGTGAGAGTGAATGAATAATGGAACACTAATGTGAAGCGCTTTGGGTGCCTTGAAAATTGCTATATAAATCTAATCCATTATTATTATTATTATTATTATTATTACTACATATGTCTGAGATAAAAGAAAATACTAACTTAATCAAGATGTATAGGTTCCCCTCATCCACATGAAGCTTGTCATGATCAACCAAGCGCTCAAAATGATTAAGGATTTTTGCCGTGTCATATGCCAACTAGAGGGAACCATCAGATGCAAATAGAGAACATAGAACAATACCAAATTTGTATGTGCCAATACATTATTTTAAGTCAAGCTCTGGTCAGCTGCTTGAGACTACAACGAACCATTTCAACCATTTCATTTTTTCTTTGACTTTGATCAACTTGTCTCTAGATCGCACTTCTGCTGTGGCATTGGAACTCTTCAAGGTTTGAAGTTTTGTTTTTGTCATTTTCTCTCAAATGGGACGTGTTTGGATATGTGGTTGGTTGGGTGTTTGGGTGTGTGTTGGAGGTGTGGATGTGTTTTGAAAATGTTCTTAGCTAAGTTTTCTTTTTTTAAATCTAAGATTAAAGACTATCCGAGTATGTGTAGAATTATCCCAGTTGTGCAGGTATTGGTCAATTATTTTGTTTCCCTTGTATTTTCCAGACCCATGAAATCCACAAATGGATTCCTTGGGTCTGAAAACGTATAAAAAACACATTATTCATTATGATCGTATGGTGGCCATCTTGGATTTCTTCCAAATGCCACCTTTTAGACATATAGGAAAAAATGGAACCCTATTTTTATTTAATCTCCATGCTATTCTGAAACAGAATCAGTTGCTAAATCTGTTTTTAGCTCATCCAAAATCGCAATGAGCTATTGCCATCGCGCTTCATCTATCGTCGTCGTCCACAATTCACTCAAATTGATTCTCCTCCCTCAATTCTCAACGGATTTCAATTCTGATTGATTCATCAGGATCAGGCACAAAACATATCACTTTGTCGAATTTTAAAATTGTAAACAATTTATTTACAATTTTATTTTTCCAATTTTGGCACTAAAATCACTTTTCCCTCAATTCTCAACAGAGTTCAATTCTGATTTTATGACCTATTGAATCCTTCCCTTTTTTTGATAGCAAGACATCACAGCTGTGAGGTCCGGATGAGCACAGGGCCACTGTCTTACCTTCGCACATCAGATGGGTCATCACCTATGGGTCAATCACCTCATGTTTTGACATCGTATGATGCCATATCAAGCCTTGGCGGAGGTCTGCTGTCTCTGACTGCCTTGTTTCCATATTTATTTCTGTTTATGGTTTTTACTTTATATGTATACATGTATCAGATATAAGGGCGTCAGGGTAGGTAACAAAAACGGGAAAACAGAAAAGAAAAAAGGGTAAACGAAAAAAGGAGTGGAACCCTTGTTGACGTGTTTCCATTTAACAGAGAAAACAAAATCTGTTTTGGTTCCAAGTATTGGCTTATATATCTTGAGCTGATATTGGCTAATGCTGATGTAGGATATAAAACATCTGTAATGGTCCCAAAAATTCCATATTGGTTGATCACTATTACAAAAATTTCAAAGCCATATTTCTGTTTGTTTTTGATTCCTCTGTCCTGCTGCGACATATCACATTCACTCACACAACTCCATAATGTATTTTGAATTCATTGATTTTTCAAAAAGTATCCTAATGTGAGGATATAATAATAATGGTACATGTTGTGCAGTGGGAAACTGTGCTTGAATGCCATGTGCACATGGCCTGCATAATTCAGAATAATTTATCAGACAAGGCAAGAAAAATGAGTAAACATGGTCAATATAGTGTAGAAACATCTTTTACAAATTGATAGAAATACACATGGTACATACAAAAACATCAACTGCTAAGTGCTGAGTGTGTGGTTCTGCATCCTGTGGTGAGAAGAAACACTAATAAATACACACATGCAATCGTCTATCAGATGGAATGCACAAAAACACCAAAGAGCTGCTCATGGAAACTGTGACGTCTTTACAGAGGATTCTATTTTCCCTACGTGTATTTCCACACAGACGGGAGAAAAATTACAGAGTGAAAGAAAGATTCAGCTTAAAAAGGTTACCTCTGACTTTTTTTTTCTTTGTGTCAAAACAGTGACAAGCTCCTGAGGGCTTAACAAAGAAGCCTACCAGTTCAAATGAGAAACCTCATCTGAGCCAACACTCAGATATAATGAGTATTTTACACATGATCAGGGAGAGGGGGAGCTGTTGGCCACGGCTCACACGGCTTTCCGGTGGTACTCTGGGGGAGCCACCTCATAGTCAGTGGCACTGAACAGGGTGGCCGAATTCTTCACCAGGTACCTGCAGAGAACAAAGGACCAAAACAGGGGAATGATTTTTATTACAGAAAAAGGTTGAAGGATAAAGCTTACTTTATTTCTACCCATGGATAGATTTGTTTTGCAGACAGTGTAATTGCATTTGCCATTACAAGAAACCACAGATTGAACCTGTTTGGCAGGTACTTAATAAAATGTCAAGACGAAAAGAATTCCATCATTCATCAATATAACAGCATGGATAAATAAATGGATAACATTAAAAAACAATTATTATTATTATTGGATATATCAGGGCTCCAGAGTATGACCAATTTGATTGCATATGCAACCTAATTTCTCAAAGGTGCAACTAAAAAACATTTGAGATTGCACCAGTGCGCCCAGCCCTTGGGAAAAAAATGTCCACAACTCTACAAGTCTCTTGGTGATCAACAAGAAACAGGACTTACTATTTGCATGCCAGTTCATGCAGCTGGGTGTGGTTTGGGTTGTACATAGTTGTGCACATCGTCAAGTATGTTCTAATTAGTTGACAACACATACACTTGCATCGACTATATGCTAAGGGCTATCCTCTGTAGCTGTCATTTGCAGGGCAGACACGCGCATCATGCACACTCATAGTACCTTTGAGGGTCATGTGATTGTAATGGCAGATAGTCAATAAGATATAGAGCTGTTCAGATTTTCAGATATTGAGATGTTCAGTTTGGATCCTTTAAGACATCTGCAGTTTAAATTTAGATTTAGGGTTTTTTTTAAATATCAGATTCCGACTCATGATTAATTGTCTCCGAGGGGAAATTCGTTTTCACAGTTCTGTTCCAAAACACAAAACACCAAAAGATGTGGCACACCATGAAATGCATACATACACACACCACACATACACACACACACACACACACACACACACACACACACACACACACACACACATATATATATATATATATATATATATACATATAAAATGATATCATGACATCTACCACCTGCTGTTCAGAGCTGTGATGGCAGAGGGGGTGAAGCTTTTGCAGAAGCGGGTTGTTCTGCTGGGCAGTTGTCTGAACCGACGACCAGAGGGTACAATATGAGTCTAGTGGGTGCTTGGGGCCATAGATTATATGCAGTGACTTGCATGGCGGTATTAATGAGGGCTGGCTGGATACTACGGTACAGAAAAAACAGAAGGGATGGTTTGATGAACAGTGATCTGAGTTTACAGATGAATTGGGTTCTCTACTGGCAACGCTTAATGATGTCCGAGGTGTGTTAATATATCATGGGATGTTTTAAGTTGAAATTTCAGCTTAATGAAGCAATTTAAGCAAAAACACTTTTAAGTAAGTTCTAATCTTACTTGTAGAGATGTGCTCCAAATATAGAACTTCATGTTATCAAAATTGTTGATTAATCATTTACAAATCAATGTTGTTTGTATGGACAAAAAAAAGAAAAAAGTGAACATGTAAAACTGCAGTGTTAAATGCAATCTGGTTGAAAAATTTGGGTGCACCTAACTTGTATGCTGGTGCACCTACGAAAAAAGTTCGGCGTACCAGTGCAACCATTGATACTTTATTGATCTTGAGGGAAATTCAAGAATCCAGCAGCAGTGCACGCACTAAAAACACAGATCACAATAAATACAACCACTACTATACAACATAAACACCCTCATAAAATCAGGACCACATAAAAAGACAAATAAGTATTCCAATTTAAATAAGTTACCACATGCTAAAATGTAATTAAAATAAGTTAAAATCCAAAAAGACAAAATCCAATAAGCTAAGATAAATTGAATAAACTAAACTAAGGGTCTATGGAAGAGAGAGGGCTGTCTATCCTTTTGACTAAGGTATGCATTGTCACACCCACTTCCAGAAGGGGGCGTGTCCAGGCCAGTCTTTGTCGAGCTGAAGTTGGCAGTGTTTACATTTATTATAATCACATCATCTGACTTGGTTACTCTCACTTCTCAAACTCCAGTTCGATTTGATTATACTCCATTTAACATGTTTACATGGCTTTGAAAACTTTGATTTTAGTCGGATAAAGTAGCAATGCCGAAAGAAAACTGCTATCACTGCTTTATAAATGTATGAAATAGTGCTCCAGGTTTCTGCAGGACTCAGCAAACGATTTAAACTTGGTACATAAGTGGAGACATGCAGTGGAACCAGCTGGGAAATGAGGCAGAGTTAATGAAAATTAGCTGGTTTTAAACCTGTTAAGCTTCTCTGTAATATCTGCAGTTATTAGGACAATCACAGACACTGGCAAATTCTGTGTTGCAGCCCAGTGCTGTAAACATCACAAGATTACACAGAAAAGTTTATTAATTTCATCTAACAGGATCACTGCTATGGATTAGTCAGTGTTTAATTGAATCATTTTCTAATTAAACATCTTTAACAAATAATATAAAATAAACACATGAACATATTTTTTGTAACCTAATAAATTACACTGTACAATATTTCTTTTAGATATAATGTGATACATGCTTCATAACCAAAATTTGAAGATTTTAAAAAAATTGCAGGTTTTTTTAAGCCTTATAGTAGATTTTTAGAAAATGTGCATTTTATGTGTTTGATCCATTTAGCAGTATCTATACTATATTCTTTTAAAACAAATACACATCTTTTCTACTGTTGGTCAGGGTTAGGAAGTTTGATGTGTCGGTTCAACATAGTGAAAGATTCTACCAGTATATACTGAGATGGAAGCACATTACAAAGGAAAGAGACTTCCAAACAGCAAAATTAAATATTATCAAATGACATTGAATTCTATTCTGCTTGTTTCCACATATTCCTTGCTTGAGACTGCATTTTAGTAGATTGTTATTTACTGTGAAAAAAATCCACATGTCAAATCTTAAAACAGATATCAAATTTGAATTCTACATACCAGAATTGACTAAAACCACACCAAAAATCTATCTGTAAAAAATATTTCATAACATTGTGTTGTACAGTGTTATTGGGATGTAGATTACAAGAGGAAATGCTGATAGCTGAATAACTGGTTAATGACAATAGCAATGACAATAAATTCTGTATGTCTGAAATAAACCATTGTTAGACACTGGATGAATGTGAAACTGAATGATTAAATAATAGAAATTAATATTTAAAATTAATAAATCTGAATCACAAATCGTTAAACTCAGGGCAGTTAATTAATAAATGTAGAGCTGAACATCAAACTGACAATAACCAAATTTTCATCAGTGTTGAACAGCTTGGGTCTCTCCAACGCTGTATTTTCAGAGACTATCCACATTCAGAGTTGACAGTCAGGATGCTGATACTGAGAATCTCTAACAGTAAATCATATAGGTAATAAAATAATCAACACATTAAATGTGGGGTGGGGAGATCTTTTCTGGAGCATTTTTTTTTACCATATTGTTTGAAAACCTCTTCACAATCCCATATCACTCAATGAAATAGAATGTCTGCAAAAAATTTATGTTTTAGTCCAATCTAGAGGGTGTAACCAGAGGAAAACTGGCCAATCAGTGTACTGATCATCTTTACACTGATCAAATATCAGTCAACTCCCACCCACCCACCCACACAATGCTCTTCACCCAACCCTTTCCTCCCCCTTCTGCATGTTTACATAAACAGCTTTGGCGGAAAAGATGACAAGCGGCAGCAAAACCAAAGTAAAGACTGAACGGAGCAGGACAAGGGTGGTACTTAGTACAGCTTTCCAGCGCTGGAGTCAGCTGAAAATGGAAAAAGGACCCGAAACCGATGCTAAGGTGACCATGTTTCTACTCGATAGGTAATTCTATAATATTTTGACATACTAATTGGTTCTGGTATCGTATTCACCCCGTCAGTAAGAAAATGAAAGATGTTGATGAAAATTTTAAACTACAGTATGAAACACACATAAATCACCAATAAAATTATTATTAAAAGTCTAAACTGATTTCTTTTAACTATTTTAATCCTTTCATATGAAAAAATCTACAAATCCTTCTTTAAACAGTTATAAAGTAAAAAAAAAAAAAATCACTCAGAAAATGACACTTAATTGTCGCCTCTTGAACCACATTTCATTTGTAGTCGTCCATTCAACCTTATGCTTATCAACTTTTCAGAATTCATAACTAACATGAATATTTTTCTGTATTTTCTGTGTTTTTCAGTCAAATATGTTCATGGATAATGAAGCCATTATATTTTTTTAATCAATTTGATCAATTATTACATTAAAAATTTATGAAAAAATTTAAAAATATATACCCTCACGGGACAAAGTCATTTCTAAATGATGGTACCTCAAACTAAAGGTTAAAGTCAAAATGGTCAACTTCTGCCAAGTGAGCATAGGAAATTTACTTTTGGCCTTAATACATTTAATATCAAAGGTAATTAATTTTTTTTCTATGAATTTCCATAATAAGTCCCATAGAGGGTTAATACCACCATTACAGTTCCTAGTTATTTTTGAAAACATATTACTGTCATTGCCATTAGTGTGACTGGAACAAAGTGCTGCTACTGACATTTATTGTGTTGTAATAATAACCATACTGGTCAAATATCATGGAGAAAAGTAAAGTTTTTTGAGAAGAAAAAAACTCAGCAATAACAAACAGGATAAGGACATAGAAGGTCATACTAATGTTGATATTGAGGAGGGCGGTTGTTATAAATATGTCAGTAGTTTTTCACTAACACACAGTCACTCTGAAAAGTTCCACTACCTCCACAGTTCCCAGTGGTACCACTCTGTGTTCTCCATCTGGGTACACATTTGCAGGCTCCCAGAAAACAGACTAAATTATGCAAGTACACTATACAATACACTACATCCTACATCTGTTTGCAGAGGTGGAAGTAACTAAGTGCAAGTACTTCCTTTACTCTACTTAAGTATAGTTTTTACCCATCTGTACTTTACTTAAGTATTTATTTTTCTGGCAAGTTTTCACTTTTACTCCCTGCATTATTGTAGAAATATCTGTACTTTATACTCCTTACTCCTTACTTTTTCAAACTAGACAAATGTGGCAGTATGAAAAATAAGTTGTAAATCCGAAATTGTGACTTACTATATCGTAATTTTTACATTTTAACTCATAATTGTCCATTTCTTATCTAATAATTGACTTTTTTCTCATAATTTTGACTTTTTATTTCAGAATTGAATTTTTTCTAACACTCAATTTTGACTTTTTATTTCACAATTTTGATTGTTTTAATCTCATAATTGTTTTTTTTTTTTTAAATCTCTCATTCATGACATGAATTATTCCTAAATGTCCTGTCCATACCCCCTAAACTGAGTACCGTGACCCAACAAATCACATCACCTACACAGTAACTCACATTTAAAGGCTTTATTGTTGAATATTTTCAAAACTTTTCTGGGTTTTCCTGCTTAAATAAGTATTATTTCATCCATAGCAAAAAATAAATAAATAAAATTAAGTTTTAGTTTTTTATTAGGGCCACACTTGAAGAAAAAATATTTTTGATGTGATGAGATTAAAAGTTGAAATGTTGACTTTAACCATGAAATGTTAAGAATAAAGTTTAAATCAAATGTGGACTTTAACGTTGTCATTTTGGAGAGAGAGCAACCATACCACGACTGCAGCGTCTGTGTACCTTTTGATAGTTTAATATTTGTAGACTTAAGTCTAGAGGTTCTTCTACATTTTCTTTGAAGCAACATCAACCGTGTCATATAAAGATGTCAGGGTCAAATTAATGAGTTTACAGTTGCCGATGGCGGTGGCTGTCCGTTGGTGAAATACTGTAGGTCCAGGCTGTATATTTTTGGAATACACCTTTACTGTGAGTTAAATTGAGGTCGCATTACAAGTTACTTTGCTTAAGGCCTGAGTAGTAGAGCAGTTAAAATACACAACTCATCATGAAGAGTTTGCCTCAAGGATTTTGACGGAAAGAAGTCTCCAGGCGTCGTTGGTGCTATAACAACAGCGGCGAAGACTTCTTTCCTGAGTCAAAATCCTTGAGGCAAACTGGTCATGATGAGCTGTCTGTTTGTGTCTTTAAGGTAACACGTTAGTGAAACCAGTATATTTTAGTGCTTAAATATTATCCTCAGATGCAGTGTCATTATCATCCATCATTTCAGAAATCATGATGTAACATACCTAGTAAATGAGTAAATGTCATTGTATACTCCGTGTTCAACAACCTGAGAAGTGACTGCAGCCGCACTGTCAACTTGTTTTTTGCTGTTTGGTTCATAATGGGGACAGGTTCTCTTTTTGCTCCACTTTTACATAATTCATCAAAACGAATCATACACCAAACATGAATCATACAATGTGTCAGAGCGTTTTAAAAATGCATTCCACCTGAAGTAGCATGCAGATCCATCTGTCACAAAATGTTGCAAACTGTTCAATCATTCTGAATAGAATATTTTCCAGAGCAGAAAATTGATTTCATGGCTTAAGATTTTATTTATAACAAGGCCGGTTGCACAAGTAACTGTGGATATAACACAATGTCAAATCCCCAGTAGTGACGGGACAGAGAAGGCTTACTTCAGGAAATCCTGGAGGTAACTGAGCAGCAAAGCCAGGCTCTTCTCATCCAGTGGCGTATAGGCCAGCATCGCTCCAATACGAACTGGGAGACAAAAGAAAAGATTCTTCAAGGATGTGATAAAAAAAATTAATAAATAAATAAATACTGACACAGTTAATGGGCTCTTTGGATAGCTCCAATACTTCCTGAAGTTATGCTGCTCCTTTGTTTCCTGTCTTAGATTATTGGACAAACTGATTAATCCAGGTGTGTCTGACCTCTGTTAGGAAATAGTAGAGTTGTGCAAAGAGCCTATTAAATACAAAGTGAAAGTACATAACAGGCTACACTCCTGTAGCTCTGTTTAGTTATAAAAATACTGTCTTTTAAGCCTTCCTCATTTTTCAACAGAGTGAAGAAAGTGTGCTATTGAAAAACTTTCCAGATAAAATTTAAGGAAAGTAGGAGAGGCTCTGATGGGGATAGACTGCTCCAGTGCTTCTGCTTCTTTGTTGCCTTTTTAGGGTTGTAATGAACAGACATAGTCATGGTTTTTCCTTTGGTTCATGAAGGAATTAACGACACTGATTGCTTCCGTTGCCATTATTTGATTAAAACTTTACAGGCTCTTACACAGTTAAACTTAAACTCCCATTTAAATATATTCTGGTATCTCTGCTTGCCACACCTGTAGAAAACTGTTAGAAAAATGTATTTCTATTTCTTTTACTTATATTAATAATTGTCTAGTACGTATTGTACAAACTGTTGTAATTATCTTTTAATATGTATATTTATTAATATTAATAATAGCAATGACAACAACAATCACTTTTAGTTTTTATTTTAGCCAGAGTGCCAGCCATTGCTTAGGAGGTAGAGCAAGTTATCTCATCCAATAAACTAAAAGAGTGGTTGTCTGATCTGTCTCAAAGTACAAAGAGTTAATTCAGTCACTAATTGTGCCTGTGTCATGTGATTATGTAAAGGACACATTTAGTCCCAGTATAAGTGATGAGTTAGTCGATAGTACCATGCTCACACTACAAACTACGTTAGATATAGTTGCCTCCCTCAAGTTAAAAACTACTAAGGTTAGATTAACCTCCCCATGGTACAACGCTGACACTCGCTCCATTAAACAAGCAACACGTAAATTAGAGAGGCAATGGAGGCGATCCAACTTAGAAGATTCTCTCAATGCCTGGAAAAATAACTTAATAAAGTATAAGCAAGCTTTGCGTACAGCCAAAACTAGATATTACTCATCCATAATAGAAGAAAACAAGAATAACCCTAGATTCCTGTTCAGTACTGTAGCCAGACTGACAAACAGCCACACCTCCGTGGAACTAGTTATTCCATCCACGTTCCATTCTGATGATTTCCTGCAGTTCTTTAACAATAAAATATCAACTATTAGAGAGAAAATAGACACATTTCTCCCAAACATTGGATCAGAAAAAGTAGCGCTTTCAAACCTAGGCCCTTTAATAAATCCCTCTGTAACACTAAATAATTTCACCACTGTAGACCAAACTGATCTCATATCTATTATCATGTCTTCCAAATCAGCCACTTGCCTCTTAGATCCAATTACAACAAAACTCTTTAAAGAGATTCTGCCCCTAATTATTAGCACTGTCCTAAATATAATTAACACTTCATTAACTACTGGATATGTGCCGCAGTCACTTAAATATGCTGTTATTAATTCTGAAAAAGCCTACCCTAGATCCTGACATTTTAGCCAATTATAGGCCTATATCCAATTTGCCCTTCCTGTCAAAGGTTTTAGAACGAGTAATAGTTAAACAGCTGTGCCAATTCCTGCAGGATAATAGTTTATTTGAACAGTTTCAGTCTGGCTTTCGTGCCCATCATAGCACTGAAACGGCGCTAGTTAAAGTTACTAATGACTTATTATTAGCCGCTGACATCGGATTAATATCGGTCCTGGTGTTATTAGACCTTAGTGCAGCCTTTGACACCATTGACCACAGTATCTTAGTGCACAGATTAGAATCTGATATAGGTATTAGAGGAGCAGCCCTCTGCTGGTTTAAATCATATTTATCTGATCGCTACCAATTTGTTCACGTCAATCAACAATCATCGCAGTCCTCCAGAGTTAATTATGGCGTGCCCCAAGGGTCAGTCTTTGGGCCTATTTTGTTTACACTATATATGCTCCCTTTAGGTAACATCATTAGAAATCATGGCATTAATTTTCATTGTTATGCGGATGACACACAGCTATATTTATCGATTAACCCCTTTAGCCTGGTCGGCCCACGGGTGGGCCGAGAAAATTGTGTACTTTTTCATTAATTATTAACATATAATAAATCTGGACGATGGACCCTAATGTTCATAAAAGTACATATAAAGTGTACTTTAGTGATAAAAGTCACCTTTAAATATGATCTTTAATGTGTGTGTGGTGAAATATAAGTTATTTTTAATCGCCAATACGCGCTATTAATTAATTTATATGTCCTTCTGGCGAGCGATAAGGCAGCCATGTTTGTAGGCGTTTGAAAGAGGAGATTCTCCTGAATCCTTTGACACCTCACATTCAATGAACTACATTTCCCTCTGGACAGGAAATGCATGCGTAAAAGGTGAAAGGTTGGCATCTTTGCGCATGTCGAGCGCATGCACGGGACCGGCTTGGGGCAGACACGCTACGGCAGAGTAGTGAGCAGAGTGCTAGACATCGCTGTGCCGGTTATAGTTATATTTCCCGACTTTACTCTTAGTTCTAAGTCATTTTAGAGAGTTTTAGTGAGTAACAGTGAGTGACAGTGTATTTTCCTGAATGTTACTGACTGTGGTAAGCTTTGTGAAGCTAGCATGTTAGCCGCGTGCTAACATGTAAACAACAGAGAAGCAGCTGAATGTTCAACATCTGACTGAGATCTGACTGTGGATATGAACTCAAAACAGGATGAACATCTACCCAGTAAGTTGTTGTATCTTACTGATATCTGTTTTACAAACTAATAGTAATAATAATAACAATAATACTACATTTTATACTATACACATGCAAACACTGTTGACTATAGTAGTATTTTTTCAGTCTCATTTCTCATTGTACTGTTATTTCTACACATAAGTAGATACGTTTATAATTAATCAATGATTGTTTGAGGATTTATTCACTTTCTCTGTCAAAAATAAATAACATTATATCATTTCATGAGAAGGAAAAAGTCTCAAATCATGATTGTCTTCATTTTTCCTAGGTAGGAGGATGACACAAATAAAACTGCTTTTTGGAGAAACACATGGACCAGTTCAGTTCCCCCCAACCTAATGATAAACCAGCCCCCACCTGATGATAACACATGGACATTTTTGGACTTTATTGCAATTGTTTGTGTTTTGAATGTTTGTATTAGTTATTTTGTTTAGTAAATTTGCACTAATTTTGATATTTATATTTATTCTAATTGAATTTATCATATATTTTTGCACATTTGTTCAACTTTATATTTGATTTTTACTAAAGTGTATTATTATTATTATTATTATTGATATATTATTATATTGTTTGGAGTAAGTTCATAATAAAACTACTCCATTTGGAGACAAAATAATCCATGTTTATATGGTTTTATTCATGTTAGTTGTGCACAAAGGTAGAAGTTGATGAAACACAAGGTAAATTTCATTTCTAAAAGCTCCAGTAGACAGTAATAGACTTCTGTAATGGATATGAGTTGTATTTTTCACACAGATTTTACTGGAAAATTAAAATAATGTATTTGGAACAGTTTGGCACAACAGTGTGCCAAACTGTTCCAAATGCACTGTCCGCCTGGTGTTATCTGGACTTAAACCTTTCTGGAGGCTTTGTCCTTTGCTCTAATTCTATCAACTTTTGTACCTGTGTTGGAAAGGAGTTACTGAAGGTGATCAATAGTGTCTATATTCATGGAATCATTGTTAGCAGGGTGTTTTCTTTTGTCAAAAAAATAATAAATTCAGGCGAGACCAAAAAATTCTAATTTATCTTTTAGTTTATTCCAGTTTATTCAGTCATAGTAGTAGCTACACTATTTTGGACAATGGAAATAGATTCTGTGAAGCCTGTAGATGTCCATAGATACAAAGAACATCCATATAAACCTTAGGATTGTGGAGCAATTCTTCATTTACTTTGGGTATGTTTTTTTAGGCGTTTTTCTCTGAAAATAGGCTCAGGGTGGAAGAGGTTAAACCTGATCAGACCAGGCAAATAGATAAACTAAATACTTGTGTCCAAGACATAAAAACTTGGATGAGTGCCAATTATCTTTTATTGAACCCTGAAAAAACTGAAGTCGTTATAATTGGTCCTAAAAATGCGAGAGACTCCCTACCTGACCACATAGTTACTCTGGACAACTTAAGGGTAACACCCAGTGCCACAGTTAAAAATTTAGGAGTTTTATTTGATCCAGATCTTTCATTCAAAATGCACATTAACCAAACTTGCAGAACAGCCTTCTTTCACCTGCGCAACATAGCCAAAATTAGGAATATTCTGTCTAAAACGACTGCAGAAAAATTAATTCATGCATTTATTACATTACGATTAGATTATTGTAACTCCTTACTTGTAGCGTGTCTTAAATATTATCTAAAAAGCTTTCAACTGGTTCAAAATGCAGTAGCAAGATTATTAACAGGATCAAATAGAAGAGAACACATCACCCCTGTGCTCCAAACCCTTCATTGTCTACCAGTTGAGTCTAGAATTAAATTTAAAATCCTCCTCCTTGCATATAAAGCCATTAATGGTCTGGGCCCCTCTTATCTTAAAGATGATCTGGTTCCGTACCAACCCAATAGAACCCTTCATTCTCAGAATGCAGGTTTATTGAAAGTTCCTAGGGTTTCTAAAAGTACAGTAGGAGCTAGAGCCTTTAGTTATCAGGCCCCTGTCTTATGGAATCATCTTCCCTTTAATATTAAAGACGCCGACACAGTCTCTACATTTAAAATTAGGCTTAAAACATTCCTGTTTGAGAAAGCCTATGGTCAGGTTAGTTAAAAATTATGTGATGTTTGTGTCACAGTTCAGTCTAGACTGCCCTAGGAGTTAGAATGCTGGGGGAAGTACAGTACACTGAGTTCCTTCTTTCTTCTCTTTCTCTCCCTCACACCTGTTTCTGTAATTTTTACAACCTATCTTTCATACCAAGTCTGTTCATGACTAGTCACCTGGTGTCGTCCCCCCCCCCCCCCCCCCCTGCATTTTACATGGACGTTTATCTATAGCCTGTCCGTCCATGGGAGTGGATCTCTCCTTCAATGTGGTTCTCCTCAAGATTTCTTCTTTTTCCCACTGGGTTTTGAAGTTTTTTCTTGCCGAGAAGGAGGGTCTAAGGACAGGGGATGCCTGGGACTTTTCATGTATTTCTGTAGCTGATTGTGTTTTTGTAAAGCCCTCTGAGACGACTTTGTTGTGATTTAGGGCTTTATAAATAAAATTGAATTGAATTGAATTGAATTGATCTGTCCTAGTCATGTTGCTGTTGTGTCCTTGGGCAAGACACGTCACCTACCTTGCCTCCAGTACTGCTCTCACACTGGTGTGTGGTGTTAAGAGGGGCAGTAGGCATGAATCGGCAGCCTCACTTCTGCAAGTGAGCTGTGGACACATATGTACTTTACCACCACCACAGTGAGAATGTGAGAGTGAATGAATAATGGATCCATTGTGCACACTTTGACCATACATTCAAGAAAAGTGCAATATAAACCTAATGCATTACTATTATAATACATTTTTTTAATTTACCCTTTATTTAACCATTTATTTCTAATATTATTTTTTATTATTTCATAGCAATGGCTCCTTAAGGGGTAGGAGATATAAAAGTAAAAACAAGGTTAGAGAATTCCAAAAACAAACAGTTAATATAAATAATTAGAATACAACAATTACACTGAGGCATGAGAGGCAAATGCTCAACATGTGCAACAGTCAGGTAACATGAATTTGAGGGTGTTTTGTAGTGTGTTCCAGTCAGCTGTAGCAAATGAGAAGGAACTACGACTGAAGGCATTGTGTACTTCAGGATGGTGACTTTGATGAGACTACCAGACCTATGATTGAGTGGAGAATGGGAGAGGTACAGAAGAGACCAGAGATAAAGAACTGTTTTTCCCAGAAAGGTTTTATAGATGACCTCAAGTGAGCCTGTACTTTTGAGGTGAATAATGTGGGTGATGAAGAAGAGGGACAAGTCTCATCAGAGGCCAAGGTATTTGTAGCAGGTCACAAACTCCAGTAATAGTAAATTGTAGTATATATATATATATATATATATATATATATATATATATATATATATATATATATATATATATATATAAACAACAGCATACAAGAAACTATATATGTGTGTATATGTATATATGTATTTTATTATATAGCTTCTTGTGTGTTGTTTCATTTAGTTTTGGTTTCAAATTGGTTCAAATTTCAACCTTTGATTTTGCACCATGAAAGGTGTTCTGGCCCAATGAAATGTTCACCACTTGGCTTCATCTACTGTATTCCGTATTTAACTCTTTCTCATCACTTGCATTTTGAACAGCAAATGGAAGTGATGGCTAGGGGTATATGTGCGCATGTCCCAATCCTTAACCACAAAGCCATGTTGTCATGACGCAAGGCATCCCTCGGTCATGACCTTTCATTTACACTTGACTTGAACTCAGTCAGACGAAGAGTTTCAGAGATATGAACTGGGGTGTTTAGTGATTTTTAAACTTTTGAGCGGCCCCTGTAAACATGTAATTCTTAAACCAAATATCTTTCAAATTATTGTAGTAGCATGAAGAAAGGCACAAACAATGATTTTTAGTCATGAAACTCCACTCCAAAAATTGGGACAGTACCAGCATAACACCATGACAGATCTTTCATTTCCACTTGCTTTGAGTTGATTCACACAAATAGTTCCAACGATATGGCAAAAACATAACCTGACTAATGTTATTTGGCTGTGTTTCGCTACGCTCACACAACTATCTGAGTACCGTAAGGTTTTCTTCAAAACAAAGGAGCCAATCAGTGTTGCAGGGTGGGACTACCCAGCGGCGTTGTGATTGGTGTGATGTAAAACAGAAGTGATGGCAGTGGAGTCTTGTCAGATGCACAACAATGGCAGCGTGCGTTAGGTACCCGAGGGTCCATATCATCTCCACTATTTCAAGGTTCAAGGTTCAAGGTTCTTTATTTTGTTATTTCTTGTCACAAGTACAGAAGAAATAAAATATTGTACCCCCAGTTTAAAAAGTGTGCAATTATAACTGCATAGATTAAGAAGTGTCCTAAAAAAGATAGAATACATAAAATAAAAACAGCAGCAGCTATAACAACACTGATAAAATAAGACAAAATAGATAGTTTAAGAAAATGAGATAAATAAATAATTAAAACAATTAAAACAGCAGCAACAGTGGGTGTGCAGACAGCAATGAGAGAACAGTCAGAGAATATGAACACCGCTAGTTCACTTTACTTTAGCGGGGGCCAACTCATACAGCCCATGTGGCCTCAGTGTTCAGTATTCTCACAGCTTGGGGGAAGAAACTCTTTAAAAATCTGGTAGTTTTGCATTGAATGCTTCTGAGTCTCTTCCCCAATGGAAACATAGAAAAAAGGCTGTGAGAAGGGTGGTGATTATCTTTAAAAATGGCCGCCGCCCTGCGGATGCACCGTTTCCTGTACATGTCCCACCCACAATCCTGCTGGCCGCTTTTACCACCCTATATAGCTGACACCTCTCCTGTTCTGTGCAGCTGCCAAACCAGGAGGAGAGGTTGAAGGTCAGATTACGCTCCACAGTGCCCCTGTAGAAGGTGCTCAGGTGGGTAGTAGGGAGACCTGCCTTCCTGAGTTTCCTGAGTGGGTGGAGTCGCTGCTGAGCTTTCTTAACGATGGCGACGATATTGATGGTGAAGGATAGGTCCTCTTCCAGATGGACTCTGAGGAATTTGACGCTGCTGACTCTCTCCACCGTAGCACCGTCGATGGTCAAAGGGCAGTGGTCCAGCCTACCAGTCCTTCGAAAATCTATGACCACCTCCTTTGTTTTGCTCACGTTGAGGAGAAGGTTGTGAGATTTACACCAACGTGTGAGCTGTTCCACCTCCATCCTGTATGCGGTCTCGTCCTCGTTCTTGATGAGTCCCACCACTGTTGTGTCGTCCGCATATTGAATGATTTTATTGGTGTTTTGGGAGGCAGTACAGTCATGTGTAAGTAGGCTGAACAACAGGGGACTCAATACACAGCCCTGGGGGACCCAGTGTTCACAGTGATGGGGGTAGATGTACTTTTCCCCATCCTGACTGTCTGCTCCCGTTGTCAGGAAGCGGAGTACCCAGTTACAAATGCCAGTGTCCATGTCCAGGGACCTCAGCTTTTCCACCAGTTGTTGTGGGACGATGGTGTTAAAAGTCGAGCTGAAGTCAATGAAGAGGACCCTCGCATAGGTGTTCCTGACCTCCAGGTTGGACAGGATGGAGTGGAGCGTGGTGGCTTTCCGTGGGTTAACGCTGACTATGGCCTTTCCCACTCCAGCTGTAGACAGCTTTAAGATCTAGTCCCCTGGTAAAGGGGGGAGTCTCTGTACTTGGCTGGTGTTAACTACCTCAAACCATGCAAAGAAGTAATTGATAACATCAGGCAGTGTGGGATCTGTGTTTGATGTCAATGGAGAGTGGGGCTTGTGGTCCGATAAAACGTTAAAGCCCTGCCACAGCCACCTGGTGTCCCCTGTTGTGTTAGTGAAATGGCTGTGAATTGTCTGTATATACCACCTCTTAGCCTCCTTGATACCTCACGAGAGGTTCTTCCTGGCTAGGCTATAGGCTGCTGCTTCTCCTGATTTAAAAGCAGTATTTCTGGCTCTCAGCAGTGCACGCATTTCAGCACACATCCAGGGTTTTTCATTGATGCGGCTTTTGAAGGTTTTAACCACCGTCACATCATCTATGCATTTGTTAATGTAGCCGATGACTGATTCGGTGTATTCCTCCAGGTTGAGTCCGTTATCATATGCGGCAGCTTCCATGAAAATGTCCCACTGTGTCATCTCAAAGCAGCCATGCAGTGTGATGATGGCATCCTGTGGCCAGACCCTGACATTTTTTATTTCAGCCTTCACACGTTTCACCCTGGGTCTGTAGCTGGGGGTGAGCAGAACTGCAAGAAGTTGCCAATATGGGGCAAGGGGGCTGCTCTATATGATTCCTTAATGTTTGTATACACCAGATCTAATATGTTGCTCCCCTTGGTTGCAAAGTTCACATGCTGGTGGAATTTTGGCAAGAGTTTGATCTATCAGATAGCTCCACTGGTGGCTAAAGAAGAAGCACATCGTTATTGTGGTATCCACCATTGGTAGAGGGGACCAAGTCAAAGAGGCTGATAAACTTGGGCTGACAGCAATGGAACTAGGAGGAAGAAATGACAATGACATCCCCAACCGATGTTGCTAGCTAGTGTTTGGTAGCCCCAAGTCAGTCAAGATGACAGACAGATTCTTCATCTAATCACATGCAAGGATTTTAGATAAGGCCCCTCCTTTGAAAACAGATCGGTTGTGGAAGGGAGAGTCAGGTTAACGCTCCACCTGGTGACAGAATTGGATCCACACAGATATAGCATCACCATATACCACATGCTGAGAGAATTACTTTTCATTTGCACTTAGTTTGAGATTATTTGGACAAATAGTTCAAAAGATGGCTAAAAACTGGGAGTCATGCAGCTTCACCTGGTCGCAAAATGTTGAACCAGAAAGCTATGATGTCACAATGTGAGGCATCCACAGCTCATGACCTTTCATTTGCGCTTGATTTGAAGTCAATCAGACAAATCATACATGAACAAGGGTGTTTAGTGAACGCTCCCTTATGGGCAATCTAGAAATGGTAAATCATCCAGAATCAAATCAGTTTTTCCTCTCCATGATATTGATATGGAAAATATGGAATCTCTAAACCAAATATTTTTAAAGTTAACAGAAGGTATTGTGAGATACAGACAGCACAGATGTCAAACATAAGGCCTGGGGGCCAAATCCAACCCATTCAGCTAAATTTGACCTGAAGTGAAGCCAAACTTTTGAAATAATAACATAATAATACATAAATAATGTGAAGTCCAAACTTTTCTCTATATTTTAGAGTGAAAAAAGTTAAATTGAACAATGAAAATGTTTATATCAACAATGATCATTTCAAAAAATGTGAATGACATGAACAAAGTGAAAGAATAAGCAGAATTTTAACAATCTTATACTTTTGTTTATCATTTCTACATTTTCATTATAACTCACAGATCTCAGTAGGTCTGCAAATAGACAAAACATTTAATATCAGAATATTGTTAAAATTGCACTGATATTTCAGAATCTTCATATTTGTTCAGATTATATAATAATTTTTTTTAAATTTTTTTTTTTTTTACAAAATTCTACTTTGTTTTAAGTGGAAACGTGAAATAAATCTCAACATTTACAAAGAGAAAAATTTGGAGTTGTAAGTATTTATGAATTATTATGATACTTTACTGGATCTGATCCACTTCACATTTAATTGGTCTAAATGTGAAACCTGAACTAAAATGATTGTTCAAATGTTAATAACTATTTTTGCATTTCACAAATTCATTCCAAGGGCCAGAGTGGACCCTTGACCCCTGAACTAACATGAGTTTGACACCCCTGACATAGAGTGACCTGACGCATCAAAAACTTTGGGACAGTCCCGAAATCTAAACTGTTGTCCTGAATCCGTTCCTAAATGTCCCAAAAATTACAGAATACCGAGTAGTTATTAGAGAGTTTGAATCAACTGCATGCGGCCCCTGGTGACTTTGAAATACCTGGCTACAATGAATCTATTTTTTTTATATATTTTTTAATGTTCTACAATTAGGCACAAATATATGCTGACGAAAAGCTAATTTTCACTCATTCAACATGGCTGGTAACCCCAACACACTGCTAAAAACAAAAGCATCAATGCAGTTACTGGGAGGTGTAGGTAGGAAACTACTTGTGTTAACTATGTTAACATGAAGGATCCCGGCAGTGGTTGATTCGGCAACGGCGGATCCAACGGCAGCAGTCAAAACTCCATTCAGGGATATAATTACATATCTTTTCCTCAGTGATTGCAAAAGACATATTTATATGACAATAATTTTCTAATTTATCATACTGATTCTGTTTTGTGTAACTAGTTCCCAACCTTGTCTTCATCATATGAGAAATACAAACTTATGAACTAAGAGAGAAAATAACAAAATAGACCAGATTTCATAACATTCATTAAATTTTAGCTAGAGGTTCTGCTTTAGTGAAACGTGGGTAGTCACAGTAGTATCAGATCAGATGTTCAGTGTCTGTTATTATCCAGTCTCTATATTAATATATATAAAGCACTACAGTCCCTGTAACATTTTTATTTAAAGCTACAGTTCAGTGATGCCTTTGTATACTGTATATATGTGCATGTATGAGTGTAATATATTTGTTGGGCATATTTCAGGGTCCATACCGAAAAGGCGAAGCAGGTGAGGTGCTCCATAAACCTGGGACATGGGCATGTCTGGGTGTTCAGCCAAGATCTCAGCATACTGTGGTCTCTCAAACTTGTAAAGTAACTGAGTCCCAAGCATGACATTAAAGTACTCCCGAATCCCTGCCACCACTTCGGTTACTGCATACTCTCTAAAGTAGGGAAAAAAGAAAAGGTGCATTTTAGTGTCCTGATAAAGGTGGAAATGAGATCTTCATCAACACTAAAATACAGATACACACACAAAAATCCTACACTTTTTTTCCCACCAGAAAATATTTAGCCTTAATTACAGTGTATAACAAAATATTTTTTTACATATCATGTCATATGTGACATGTATTTGAAACAGAATTTGATGAAGATGATAATGATTCAGGTAATTTTTGTAAAATCTTTGAATTTGTGTATTTAATGTATTTGATCTATATTATTGGTATCTATCTTATATTCTTTCTAAACAGATAAATATATTTTCTATTGTTACACTCTACACTTGGAACCAAATAAGTTTTCCCCCCAGATTTATAACTGTGATGACATCTTCATTTCATCACTGCTGCAATAATGATACTGACAACTTACATTTGTGGTGAATATATCACAAAAAAGAAATGTTGCTCCATAAACTGTCATGTAAAACAGCTTTTATATGGTTTATTTTGACATTTGACAGTGGATGTGGTAACATGGGCGCCTAAGTACAGTTGTGACAACTGAGCAACTGGCTAAACACTAGCTATAAATAGGAAAAGTAAACAGATTTAAAAAAAATAAAAAATAAAAAAATAAATCCACATGTTAAGCCTTAAACAGATATCAAATTTGAATTCTACAAACCAGAATTGACTAAAACCACACCAAAACCTGTCTTTAAAAAATATTTCCTAAAATGTTGTTGTGTAGAGTTATTACACACACTTCAATAAGCTTCTGAAATGTCACATCATTTATTTCTAACATATTTTGGTCACATAACATTTATTAATAATAACAACAACAATAATAATAATTAAAGCTGCAAGCAGCATTGGATCGGGACCTCGACTTTACGCGTGGATTTCGTCCCATGCCATAACACGTTTTATCCCTCATATCTAAAAATGAGCAAATTATACTCCATAATATGGCATTTTCATCAAAGTTTCAGTCAAAGCAGCTCCTGTGCTGGAGCCATTCACACAGAGTTGTGCCAAATATGGGCAGGAAGGGGGCGTGGCCGGAGCACTGCATGTATGTGTAGAGCAGGGTGAGAGTGTTAGCCAATCAGCTGTCAGCTTTAGAGGGTGTGGCTGTATCCAGGCAGAAAGTCAGAGAGAGAAAGAAATAGGAGCAAAGTAATTTCACATGTATAGGTGTACAGGAGTGGGAGCATATTAGCCAATCAGCTGTCAGTATTAGAGGGTGTGGCTGTTGCTGGGCATAAAAGCAGAGTGAGAGAGGGAAAAAAGGAGCAAAGTATATGTCACACACACTGTGTATATAAACATACATACACTCTGTGTACATGCCATACACTGTGTATATGCCGTGTGTAGGTCATTCCATGTATATGTGTGTATATAGGTTTGTGTATGTGCCCTGTGTCTGTATGAGAGAATTTGCCTGTCAATCATGTTAAAGCTCCTCCCACAGTCTGTTCAACTTCTCTTCATTGTCTGCACCTGTTAATGAAAGCTGCTCTGTTGCCCTGGTAACGGCCCCCACCTTTTTACTCCTACACGGACGCACAGCCTCTCCCCTTGGCTTTCAAGCCAAATCTTACCTCCGAACTACTGCCATTTGTGAGAGAACCGTAAATGCTAGCTGAAAACTAACATGATCGTGAGTGGCAGGAGGCTTTGAGGAACAAGTAGATGTATTTTTTTCCACTGTAGGGTCAAAAATTACCGAGATTTGGCAGTTTTAAAAACACTAAAATCAGGCCAAGTAGAGAATTTCTTTGATCCAAATTAACATGGGAGTGAATGGAGGCTGAGACCAGACATCCCCCCAAACTACTGAGTCTCATTTAAATTTTAAATTAGCTGGATCTTCCAAACCTGGTTTATATTGTTCCTAGGTACTATGACTACATTTCTGGAAAGTTTCATTCACTTGCTGTTCATGGTTTCTCATATTTTGCCATTTTCATCAAAGTTTTAGTCAAAGCTGCTCCTCTACTGCACCTTCACAGAGCATTGTGCCAAATAAGGAGTTGCAGGGGGCGTTGCAAGGGGCGTGGCTAATTCCGCCACTTAGCCAGATCTCCCAAACCGTACATCTGATTTCGAAAATTCTTAGTGTGGCGACTTCTGCTCATGTCACTGATTCTCACAATATGTCACATGTTGGGGAATATTTAATTTTAATTTTAAATTTTTGGCTGTCTTAACTAACCGGGCCTGAGAAAAAACAACTACAAGAGATACAAAAATGAGTTTTACAACTTTTATGTTTCTCAGTTAGCTCTATCCATTGGTACTATTTTTACATCTCTGCAACAAAAGGCTTCGGAGGAGTTAATTTTTTACAATTTCCAAACAAGTCCAGATTGCGAACTTTCTGTAGGAGATAGACCATAAGTACCAGCATATGAATTAATTCGGGCAATTACAAGGAAACTTTTGGCGTTAGTTTCATGTCTCTAAGCCAAGCGGTTCAGGTTTTAGATTTTGAAGCTTTTACTTTGAAAGGCAGATTGTGAACTTCCTGTCCAAGATAGGTGGGTAGTATCAGCGTTTTGCTGTTTTTTTCATGTCTTTAAGGCAAACCTCTGAAAAGTTATTAACGTTCCAATTTTTTCTCTTTTTTGGTTGCTAGTTCGAAAATTATATGCTGGACACTGAATTTTTTTTCATCACACGCCGATTTCACGCACACTTGAGATGCGTGCCGAGATAGCTGAGTTTTCGAGCATGTGGGCCGAGTCCCTATGCGTTGCACACATAGTGTGCAAATGCATAGGGCCTCGACCCTGCGTGCTCGGTCCCTAATAATAATAATAATGAAATTTACTACGAGAAAAGCACTCTGAGATTGCAGACCTCTGCCAAGGCAGATCCCCCCGCCCCCAACTAAATGAAGGGAGGTCCGCCAAGGAGGTTATATTTTTGCCAGCGTTCTTTGTGTACAACAGTACTTGAAAACTAATGGATCGATTTTGATCCCACCCAATATGTTAAATTTAATTTAGCCTATTGCCGTAATGATGTCAAAGAAAACCCTGATTTTTTAACAGAAGCTCCCCTAGTCATTTGGAAAAACATACCACATGGTGTTGAAATATGACGCTGTGTAAATTAGTAGAAGCATGAAAAAAGATTCTTGTTAGACAATCAAAATGAACTCAATTTGAGCTACATCAACCTGATATTGGCAGAATAATATTCAGAAAACCAATTTTCCCCCACAGATCTACACCTAGCCAATAAAGAGAACGCTGTATTAACTCTGGATGATGACAGAATTGACATTTGTAAGCCAATCAATATGAGCCAAATGTTATCTCAATCGGCTAATTATTGCTTGAGTTATGTCCAATTATAAAAGCACTTGGAGGAATCAGCCCTCCCACAAAAATGTAATAATTTGTTCCTTGTGCCAGTATCAACATTTTCTGAAAATCCATCCATAAATTTTTCACTTATCTTGCTAACAGACAAACAACAACCCCTAATGAACCATTCCTTGGTACACCATTTCAACTAAAGCACCTCCATTTGGATGATTTACTCAGACATGCTAAAATTGATTGGGTTATTCCACTAGCCCCACCCCCATGTTGGTTATCTAGCATCCTATAATGTAATAATTTTCTGAAAATGTAATCAAATTAGCACTTAACTCAATCAAAAATGTTATAAAACTCAAGAATACAATGGCTCATTACATTATTGGAGATTGACTACTGTTTTAAGTGGGTTTTTACTTTTTCAAACTGATGAGGTAAAATTTGACAGGTAATGTAATATGGAGTTCTACAGCTACGGCTGTGGCTCAGTTGGGAGAGTGGATCACCCAATGACCGAGAGGCTGGCGGTTCGCATCCCAGCTCTGGCTGTCCACATGTCGAAATGTCCTTGGGCACACTGAACCCTGACTTAGGCCCCCAGTAGGACTGACCTTAGACCTTAGAAACCTACTGGTGTATGAGTGTGTGAATGGGTGAATGTGAGGCTAATGTAAAGCGCTTTGAGCACCATGAAGGTGGAAAAGCGCTATATAAACGCAGTCCGTTTACCATCTTGTGTTTAGAAAATCTAAGACTGTTATATACACTGGATTTGAAACAAAAGAATGACTGCTGGGTTAAAGGTGTGGTCATCTGTTAATTGGAAGGTTGGGGGTTCAATTCCTATTTCCCAATAATGTAATAAAGTGTTACATTTAGTAAAATGTTATTACATATCAGTCAGGATATTTTAAAGGTGGCATTTCACTGAAAACCACTTTGACATGCTCCTTTTGGAATCTGATGGTTCACATGCTGTGTTTGAAAGTGGTGTATCACCTCCAGTGTCTTTATTTCCAATTCATAGAAATCAACACAGAAACGCGAGTAACTCAGAAAAAGCCCGTCCACATTACGTAATCTGGGCATTGGTGTCACACATGTGGGGTTAAGCCAGTCCATGGAGTGCAGGTGACACTCCCGCGAGCCCTTTCCCCATTGCAGCGAATCTAAAATAGCATTAGCATCACCAAGAGAAGGCGGCGCCACAGTAGCTTGCTGCACAAATTAGAAAAAAATGGTGGAGGAAACTTCTTCATGTGCTTACTGTGGAAATACAGCATTTTTTTCCCTGCAAGTTCTCAAAACAAGCAAACGGCACAAAACCTAGCTGGATGCTACTCTCAAATGATAAACATACACGAGGGGGGAGTGTTCCTTCATTCATTCATTCTCTGAGCCAATGAGAGACACCTCATTACCACGTCATGGATATGTATGCAGTAGTACAGAACAAAAACAGCTTGAAACAAACCAATTCAGCCATTTTTTAAAAATAGAACCAATGCACAATGCATTCAATAACAATGGTGAACACAGCAATATTAATGAAATAATAATGGAATGACACCTTTTAATAAATTATTGGTCAAATTATTACATTATTCAGTATTATTACATTTTTGATTGAGTTAAGTGCTGCTGGTGATTAAAGAAGAAGAAATCCAACCAAATCTGTCCGAGCTATCACGTTTACATGAAGGATATCCGGTGGCAGCCGATCTGGTAACATTTAGGGTAAAATCCTATAAAGGTGGCCAGCAGAACATGAACATAACAGAACATTTACATATTGCAGAATATAGGTTAGGGGCTACAATTATTTCCAATTTTACATGACACAATCTGCACATATGGTGCACCCATGATGCTTAAATTATACAAGACTACTGTAGGCTACATGTAAAGCAGTTGGTAAGCAGGACATTGAACACAATATCACAGAAAACAGAGACTTTTTACGCTCTGTTATTATGTAAAATTCAAGGTATAAATTCTTACTTGTTGTCAGAGTTTCCTCTTGATTTCTTATAGTTTGCATAGTCCTCCAAGACAATCTCTACATTCTTCTTTGCAGGCAGATGAAACAACTACAATACAGAAACACGTTGTTAAAAAATCTCTGACTAAGTGTATAGATCACTCACATAATTACATTACTTAATTTTTTTCCCTCACTTTGAAGTCAAGTATAATTGTCTGGTTATTTATAATTTAACTTACCTTTGAAATAATCATTTATACCTTCATCTCATGTCATATTGATTACTGCAATTCTTTATTCATTTGTTTCAATAAAGACTTCAGATGGTACACAATTCTGCTGCTAGCCTTTGTCAGGTACACTGAGAACGGCCCATATCAGCACCATTCTGCCAACTCATCATTGGCTTCCTGTTAACGTTTGTAACGATTTAAAAATTTTTGTCTTGACTTTCTGGGTGTTGCATGGTCAGGCCCCCTCGATATATTGCTGACTTATTGTGCCACTACTCTGAGCACACCCTTAGGTCTTCAGGCCAAAGCCTCCTGAAGGTCCCAAAGACTCATTTTAAAATTCGGGGAGACCTGTTCTTTCAGGCTGTACCTTCTGTGTGGTCAACCCCATGGACTCGTTTGCTGCATTTCCATTCTGTATTTTTTTGGGTTAAATATATTATATATATATATATATATATATATACATATACACACACACACACACACACACACACACACACACACACTCACACATACATACAAGGGCTGTCAAAATTAACGCATTAATGCAGATTAATCCATCATCCATGATTAAAATTTTCATTGCACTTCAATGGAATGTTTGCTGTTGTTGAAACTGTTGAAGGTGTTGAATAAAGCTATTAATTGCATATAACACATTTTTTGTGCTTTTTCTGTATTTTAGTAGAGTTTTTGAATATGGTTTGAATATTTAGTGGTTTATTCGTGTGGGGGTTGGGAATTTTAGCATGTTTTGTATATTTTCCTCTCAAATTAGTTTGTGTTGCAGTGTATTTTTGTGTATTTTCTGCGAAATTTAAGTGCAAATAAAAAACGTAAATGGAGACAGAACAGTCAACTGACTGATCTGATCATGATTAATTGAAGTTAATCCAAATATATATAAAACCAACCTTTTTTTTTTAATTTGTATCAACATGGTAGACCCTCCTCTTCTGCTACATAGCAAAATGGTGTGCAGGAAGTGTCCATAGTTCCACATCCCACATTTTGACACAATTTTACCTCAATCACTCACAGGACCCCGAGATTATACAAGCCAAGGTAGTGGAATGTCCAGTCTATTATTAACTACATAATCTATATCTAATCTTAACAGGCTGAATCACAACCTGCATGTAGTGGAGGTATTTTTCCTCATCATGTGGAAAACAAGTTTTTAAAACATCAAATTCCTTGAGCAAATGATTGATTACATTTCTTCTATTCAATGTGTGGAATACCACATTACCAACAGTCCCGAGGAGCTTTGGTACTAACCAAAAGCACACACTGGAAAAGTCTTACAAAGTGTATTTTTCTCATTACTAGTCAAAATATCGTATCATACTTAAAATTAAATGCTCAGTGGCCACATTTAATCACTAGTGGGTCAGACCAGTCAAATAAGAACAAAAAAAACATATAATAACAACTCAAAATTTTTATCTTTGTTTTAGTACAACCCTCACCCCCCATTAAATTATCAAAATACTTGTATAAACTATCTAAACAACAAAGATGTAAATAATATGAAAAACAAACATTTCTGATGAAAAATATTTCTTCATGTGTATTAAAAGCAGAACATGGTTCAAATTGTGCTTAATTTTCTTTAGACATTTCAGGCTGTTCATATTTGTTTAGGTTATTTCAATTTTATTGTTACAGAATAGTTTAGTTTAAATATTTTCATAATTTAATGGGTTTTTTACACTATAACAAAGACAAAGATTTGAAGTTATGATTCATCAGCATAATGTAATATACTTTTTTTAAATTATTTTGTTATTTTTTATTTTTAAAAAAATCAATATCACAAACTGCATTTTTCTCATTTCTTGTCTAAATATCACATCACACTTAAAATCAAACAGAATCACCTAAAGAGGTACTTTTCAGTCTAATATATGCCCTGATTTATACACAATAAATCTGGAAAATTTCATTCATTATCTGAACCTGCTTTATCCTCACTAGGGTCGCGGGGGTCACTGGGGGCCTAATCCAGCTACAATGGGCGAAGGCGGGGTACACCCAGTATGAGATGCCAGTTCATCGCAGGGCTGACATACATAGACAAACAATCACTCTCACATTCATACCTATGGCCAATTTTAGATTAACCAATTAACCTATCAGGGCATGTCTTTGGATGGTGGGAGGAAACCGGAGTGCCCGGCGAAAACGGGGAGGACATGCAAACTCCACACAGAAAGGTCTGGTGTGGGAGTCGAACCAGGGTCCTTCTTGCTGTGAGGCATGAGTGCTAACCACTGCACCACCATGCCGCCCTCTGGAAAATTTGATCTAACTAAGATAATTTCCCTTATTCCATTGACAGATTCTTTTCTCAATTCAAGCAGAAATGTTTTTAGATGAGCATTTTTTTCCATCCAATTACTCTGTTTATAAAATACACAATTAAAATGGCTCATTGATGCCAAAATATAAGTATGCGGTATCTATGCTTTAAAGTTACAGGTGTGAGAGACAACTTTCCTGTATTGGAACAAAAAAAGAGATTTATGGTGTTTTGCTTTTCAAACTCCAAATAAATCACATATTCTCCAGTGGCTCCCAGTTCATTCATTCAGTCCTCTAGTTCATTTCATGGTTATAAAGGTTCAAAAACCGCTCGTACAAATGTTTCCCTTTGAAAGTGTATTTGGTCATTTTGATTGATTTGGTGGTACTTCCTTTGTAATTACAACAGAAAGAAACTAAAGTAAATACACAGCAGTGCATCGTTATTATTACTGTGAAGTGCAGTCATATGTGATAAATAGATTTATAATCATCAACTTAATGACTGTCAAATTGTTTAGGAATGTAATTTGGACATGGCAATTGATCAAAACCAGTGCGACCCTATTCTTGGGTCTGTTTTTACCGTCAGCAGCTATAGTCATGTTGTGTGTGCTGTACAAACACATGGTTCTCACAAAGATATTTTTAAACATATTTATTAGTATTGTTTAGATAGGGTAAACACACTGAGGAAAAGAGAAGTGTTTGATATAAAACTACAATGAAAAGCTAATGTGAAACAAAGGTTGTTGAACTTTGTCAACTGAATGAATGATGTTTAAACAAACTACAGACTGGGAAAAGTGCCCCTCTACGAAAAAGTTAAGAAAAAAATATGTTTTTGTTTGAATTTTCCAATGGAACAAGTGACAATTATGTTAAGATTTGTTGAAATAAGATTTTCCAGATCTACCATCTATAAATGAGTTTTTATATCCTAATCTGAAGTTCCTTGACAGGTGATAATGCATTATCCAAGTGTGGTGAGATCACACTTGGACTACAAATGAAAAAAACTGCACTTGATAAGATGTAGATTTTTTTCTGGTGCAGGTTCTAGATCCTCTAATTCTAGTTCATTGTTTACCTGTTGCTAGGTAACCCACTTTAGTAATGATTCTGCAATTCTGGGCTTTTTTTTGGTAAGATTTAATTTTTTTCTAGTGAGAAGATTGGGCCACCTCGGCATAAGCTAGTACACATTTTTTTCATTAAATGTAATAATTTGCTTTTAAAAAAGTAATTATCTTAAAATCCTTCCCTGTCATCTACATAAACTGTAAGTTCTCTGCTTGGGTCTGCATTCTTCATTAATTCAAATCCACAGGTCCATTTTCAAGCCTATTTCTGAGTACACTGGGAAAAAATCTAAACCTTACCAAGCATGTTCTTCTCATTTCTAGTTGAAATATCTCACCACACTTAAAATAAAACATAATCACAGAAACAGTAACATTTCAGTGAGATATTAAAATAAAAAAAAAATCTTTCTCTCATTCTGGCATTTAGCATGTGAAATCATTTTGGTAATGTTAACTGACCTAAAACATGATTCAGACAGTGAGAAAAAAAGGTGTATGTGCCTTTTTATATAGACTATGTAAAAACTTCTGGGTTCAACTGTAAAGTGTGTGTGTGTGTGTGTGTGTGTGTCTTCTGTTGAGTCAACATGAGGCTGCCAGAGAACAAAAACTGAGCTTGAAAGTCTCCATCTGTCTGTAGTGAATCAATGGTGAGGAAAAACTCCCTTTTAACAGACATAAACCTGGAGTAGATCCCAGGTCCTCCGTGTGTGTGTGTGTTAGGGCATTAACGACTTCAGTTTTTTTCAAGTCGACTTATCTGTCAATAAAGTCGGAGTCTAGTCGACTTGTCATGATGACGTCATGACATTGTCAGCTGGAACAACACAGACACGCAGCTAAAAAACAACAACAACACACGGACACACGTATGTCCAGCAATGAACAACTTGTATTAAACCTAACAATGATCACTGACAAAACACAAACATATGCATTGTAACACCAACAAAACAAAGGCTAACGTTAGCAAAGAGTTTCCTGTTAAATTTAACTATACATCAGTAGGTGAACATATGTCCACACAGGGCTCTACACTAACTTTTTTTTCCAGGAGCACACGTGCCCCTAAGTTAAAAAATTTAGGAGCACACAAAAAAAATAGGGGCACAAGTCAGTTTTAGTTTTAAATGTTTATTTATTTACAGTGCAGTACTTGCGCACATACCAACATTCTTGAATGACTGCTGTCATTTGTGTTAATTTAGAGCAGACCATAACATAACTTTGTATTATGGGATGCTTTGTCCTTTGATACATTTTAGAACGTTGTATTGGCTGCCTTGTTATTAGATACATTTTAGAATGATTAACCCTTTAACTCCTGAGACTGAGACACAGTAAAAAATAAAATTTGATAAAATAAGCAACACAATGAACAAAAAACCGTCAAAGTGATCAGTAAAATGAACAAAAATGAATAATAAACCAACAAAATAATATGTAACATGAACAAAGTAAGACACTAACAGAACACAATTAAAGAAAAATAATAAAATAAAAAACAGGAAAAATAAGCAACAGAAACTAATATATATTCACAAAATAAGAAATAACGTGGAAAAAAGGACAAAAAACAAAAACCCACCAAACCCAAAATGAAGTAAAAAAAAAAAAAAGAAGGAATAAATAACTAGTGTTGTAATTTGGCTCCAGTAGTTTTAGTTTGGGCTTTTTCTTTTTCTTAATCACTTGCTTTTCGACACCTCTACATCAGTTCCATGAACAAAATTCTCAACAACAGTTAAAAAACACTTGAATTTGTCTGAATTTTTAAACTAAACCTACAGCCAGCTCATGTGTTAGATTAGCACAACAAAATAAGAATTAAAATACAATAAACAAACCCGTAAGAATAGACACTAAAGTTGAACAAGTTAAATAAAGTAGATTGATGAAGGAAAAGTCAAAAATATTTAGCAAAAATTAAACATTGAGTGAATGCACTTCGTTTGTGAAGGTAAGATCAGTGCTCAGCTATTCTGGACTCATTGTGTTGGCCAGTGATTGGCTGAAAGCACTACAAATTGATTGGCAGAGAAAATCAGTGGGAGGAGATCATTACCATATAGCACGCGTTCTAGCACGCGTTATGGAACGCATGCTAGAACGTGTGCCATTGCACGCGCCAGTGCGCGTACCAGAGCGCGTCCGGGAACGCATGATAGCGCGCGTGCTAGAAGGCGTTCTGTAACACGTGATATAATAAAGACAACGCGTGGCTATGTGAACACTTTGGCTTGCCATACGGGACTAGCAGCGCGCACGTCAAAAAATTATAGGCTGACATGCTCACGGTGGCCTCCGTGGTGGTAACGTGATACTATGCGCTACCACCTGGCTGCCGCCCGCGCACATAGACGTTCGACTATATCGAGGCCTTTAAAAGCAAAGTTGCATCGGATGGTCGCAATCACAGACCTATAGAAATAGTGTATAGGTCTGTGGTCGCACCGGCGTCATCCCGTGTGCTGTCAGAGGCAGCTGGAGAAAAAAAGAGACTTTAACTTACACGCCGGCATTACGGCTGTGCCAGAGCTGACCGCCTTTATGCCTGTTTAGAATTCTTAACGTTACCCGTTACAAAAAAGCGGCGACGCGCCATAAAAACAAATATCGATTTTCCAGCAAGTTAGTATTTAATTAGATACCAAGGGTCAATATCGATTTAGTATCTAAAATCGATTTTTTTTTGACAACCCTTGTGTGCCTTATTGTGTGCTGCAAGAAGCACTCGCACATGTGCGACTGTTTTGTTTTCCTCGTTCGCATGATGAAATATTTGCTCGCAAATGCGAGTGAAATGGGCGCACTGTAGAGCCCTGTGTCCACATTTTGTCTGGACCCACGGCTCTAAAACTTGACTTTCCACACGTCTGTCACGCGTCCTGACTTTTCATATTAAATGCAAAACATTTAATTCAGCAGCTGATAAGCCGCACACCACTGTCCACATCATGTCTGGATAAAATGAGCACCTTCGCTACTGGTCACTCAGGTTAGGTAGCGGATGCTGCTTATATCACGCAGACTAGCGAGTGAATGCCTCTTCAGATGGCCATGCCATATTTCTTCATCTAAGGTGAAGTAAGGTGAAGTAAAAGAGAGATGAGATGAGAGAGAGAGAGAGAGAGAGAGAGACATAGAGACAGACAGACAGAAAGGCAGACAGAGAGAAACACATGCAACTTTGTCGACTCCTCCAAATTTAAGTCGATGTATCAACTAGTCTGTTAATGCCCTATTGTGTGTGTGTGTGTGCGCGCGATCATGCACCTGTTTCTGTCGAGTGATGAGGTCCCAGTCATCCACCAACCAGGGCTTCAGCTCCTCTGGGATTTTCACCTTCACCTCCACTCTGTTGGTAAACATTTCCTCCTGAACACAGACACATTTTGTTGTAAACATTTTAGAAACTGAATGTGTCCTACCACCCCATGTTTATTTTCTGAATCTCTGCATTGCCCTTTTTGTATTTCATGTCATTCAGTGTCCTTCTACAACCTGCATTCTTCTGAAAACAGGACCCATTCTACTTTTAAAAGAATCAGAATTTAAAACAAGTGACACCAGGCACAACAACGTCTCACGATGCATTCCCTGAACAGAGTCCAGCAGAGGCGACACGGCATCACATCCGGTGAGTGTATTTTTTTTCCCTCTTTAACTCCGCTAGCACAGCTTCCCTTAGCATGGCTAGTTCTTCTTCTTCCCGTATTTTCTGCTCAGTGTGTTGTATGTACAGTGAGTCCCCTGCCTCCTTTACTTAGGATAGAAGTAGCTGTTGGAAGATCAGACCAGGCAAATAGATAAACTAAATACTTGTGTCCAAGACATAAAAACTTGGATGAGTGACAATTATCTTTCATTGAACTCTGAAAAAACTGAAGTCATTATAATTGGTCCTAAAAATGCGAGAGACTCCCTAACTGACCAGATAGTTACTCTGGACAACTTAAGTGTAACACCCAGTGCCACAGTTAAAAATTTAGGAGTTTTATTTGATCAAGATCTTTCATTCAAAATGCACATTAGCCAAACATGCAGAACAGCCTCCTTTCACCTGCGCAACATAGCCAAAATTAGGAATATTCTGTCTAAAACGACTGCAGAAAAATTAATTCATGCATTTGTTACATCACGATTAGACTATTGTAACTCCTTACTTGAAGCGTGTCCTAAATATTCCCTAAAAAGCTTTCAACTGGTTCAAAATGCAGCAGCAAGATTATTAACAGGATGAAACAGAAGAGAACACATCACCCCTGTGCTCCAAACCCTTCACTGGCTACCAGTTTGAGTTTAGAATTAAATTTAAAATCCTCTTCCTTACATATAAAACCATTAATGGTATGGGCCCCTCTTATCTTAAAGATGATCTGGTTCCGTACCAGCCCAATAGAACCCTTCATTCTCAGAATGCAGGTTTATTGAAAGTTCCTAGGGTTTCTAAAAGTACAGTAGGAGCTAGAGCCTTTAGTTATCAGGCCCCTGTCTTATGGAATCAGCTTCCCTTTCATATTAAAGACGCCGAAACAGTCTCTACATTTAAAATTAGGTTGAAAACATTCCTGTTTGAGAAAGTCTATGGTCAGGTTAGTTAAAAATTATGTGACTCATATATCATGTATACATGATGTATGAGTCACAGTTCAGTCTAGGCTGCCCTAAGAGTTAGAATGCTGGGGGAAGTACAGACACTGAGTTCTTTCTCTCTCTCACACCTGTTTCTGTCATTTTTATAACCTATCTTTCATACCAAGTCTGTTCATGACTAGTCACCTGGTGTCCCCTTTCCCCCCTCTCCCCCCTGGGGGGAATGGTGGCTCTCCTGACAGTGTCTGCACGGGAGCCATGGACGACAGGATCTGCAGTGTCTCGCCTGTGCCGACCTGTGACCCCGGACCCCCGCCCCTGCCTGTCTGGACCAGCCCCTCCTCCTTCATTTATAAATGGACGTTCATCTGTAGCCTGTCCGTCCATGGGAGTGGATCTCTCCTTCAATGTGGTTCTCCTCAAGATTTCTTCTTTTTCCCACTGGGTTTTGAAGTTTTTTCTTGCCGTGAAGGAGGGTCTAAGGACAGGGGATGCTTGGGACTTTTCATGTGTCTCTGTAGTTGATTGTGTTTTGTAAAGCACTGTGAGACGCCTTTGTTATGATTTAGGGCTTTATAAATAAAATTGAATTGGATTGAATTGAACAAACCCTGTCCCTTTAGCTCTCAAAACATGAAACAATGGATTTGACCTTTCAAAGTCAGATGTCATGATGCCATTTTGGGAACATACATGTAGTTTCCTATCTGTCAACAATAGTAACTGACAACTTATCACCACTTTTTTTGGATTTACGACCATTTCAAATTATATAACTTTGTTTTGACCAGGGGTCAGCAACCCTGGTCCTAGAGTGCCACTGTCCTGCATGTTTTAGATGTATCCCTCTTCCAACACACCTGATTCAAATGATCAACCTATCATCAATCTCTGCAGAAGATTGATAATGGCCTTCAGGTGAGGCTGAAATGAGGCTGAAAGAGGGACACCTCTAAAACATGCAGGCCCACTCTAGGCCCAGGGTTGCAGATCCCTGGTTTTGACCTTTCAAGATCACTCAAGGTCAACAGCCGTGGTGTCATTTTAAAGCCCATGCCAGATTTCTATCTGTCACATTGGTATTTATTCAAATGCATCTTAAAAGTGTCAGATCATTGGTGAGGTGTGGGATTGTGCATCACATAGGTTTGATGTTCTTCAAATACACAGGGTCACTTTTAACTGATGGCACATACACTCTCTACAGTAGGATCGACCCGGACCCTCTTCTTCCGTGGACCCTGGGGTGTATCTCCACTGCTTGTACCTTCCACCGGTGCTGGGGCTAAAAAACAAAACAAACAAACAAATAAAAAACATAAATTACAATTTGTGTATTATTCTGATTTACTGAGTGAAATATTATATGGGTATGTAGGGCAGGGTTTTATCTCCCTTATACTCTTGCCAAATCTGTTGCCATTGGTCATTTAAACTCCTATCCATACACTTCATAACCTCCCAAGATGCACCATATTACTTACTAGGGGTGTCAAAAAATATTGGTCCTGCAATATATGGCTACATTTAATTTCACAATGCTGTATCTATATTAAAATTTAAGTAATGTATTGATCAGGGCATTAACGACTTCAGGTTTTTTCAAGTCGACAAGTTCATCAATAAAGTCAAGTCGAGGAGTTGTGATGACGTCATCCAGTGTTTCATTCATTGAGTAGTGGCGTCATTCTACCCCACTACTTCTTCAAACATTATGTTTGTTGCAAATACACCACCATGTCGAAAACAAAAGTAGTCCAAACTACAGATAAGTATCTTGAATCATATACTCTTTTTTTTTTTTTTTTTGGGGGGGGGGGGGGGGGGGATTAGTGAGAGTGCATCTTTGTTCAATAGATATTCACCAAATATTGATAGCCAGCTAACGTTACGCAACATAACAGCTTAACTTAATTGTGCGTGGTGCCAACTAAGCTAATTTATAATATAGCAATAAGCAAATATCTACCCATCCAGACACGGGGAGAGAAACATGCAAACTCCACACAGAAAGGACTGCACGGCCTGGGAATGGAACCCGAACCACTCACCCACCGTGCCTTCTACAAAAAGCCTAGAAAGATCCGGTGCTTTCAGGCTGGGTGCAAACTTTGCCACTGAGCTATTTATTTCCATTTGTATTATTATTATTATGACAATTTTGTTTGAATTATTTCTTGTTTGTTTTTATTATTCCATTTGGTTTTTAAAAGTCTAATAAATCAGTTCTAGAAATAAAATGTGCACTGAAGTGTAATTTGTTTAAGCTACCACGACTACCTGGCGTGCCTGTCCCCACTGCAGAAAAAAATCCTACAAGAAACACTGTCACCACATTATCAGTGGAGGAACAACAGGGACATAGAGTTGTCCAGCAATGAGCAACTTGTATTACAGTTCACTGCACGTAACAATGTACACTTGCAACATACAAGCATCAGCATTTTAACCCAGACAAAACTATGATGTTCAGGTACTGTAAAGTCAGTACTAGTGGGGTAGATAACTGAAACAATGTTTCAAATTGTCATACGAGCACTAAATTTGGTATGCATATTACTTGGGGGCTGTTTTTTCATTAAAGAACATTAACCACATAAAAATCCAAAATGGCGGACATTTTTCAAGATCGCAGAAATTTGCATTATATTTTTAATCTTTTGCCATATCTCTGGATTATCTCCGGATCTACTTATGTGATTGTGATGATATTAACACTGTTGCTTACAATTGTAAAACTGTAGAATTAAATTATGGCAAAATGAAGCCTGTAAAATCACGAGAAAGCCACAAACCACTTTATTATTTATTATTATTCACAATACACAATGCCAAATCACAAGCAATGAAAAACATCAAATACAGTAAGCATTAACCTGTGCATGCGCATTAAGTCTGTGCATGTGCACACATGCATGCAAAGTCCTTTCTAGATTGTGAAGTTGTTTATGTTTACGAACGCTATTCAGAACATGTGCAGCTGCACATGGCAGTGCAGCTCAGGCCCAACTTGTAGCACTTGCACCGCCCATGACACTGACTCCTGCACATGTATTTCAGTTGCTGGCAACTTTGAGCAACTGGCGGAAGCACAGTCCATAGGATGTTCCCTCAGTCGCCTTCTTGCTTCCACCCCCACTCAACTCTCGTTTTCAGGCTTGCCCACCAAAGCCTGGCTCCATATGCATGCTGCCTGGTATGTGGCATGTCTGATGTGCTGAACAAGAGCTGCTCGAGTTGTCTCTGCTTCCTGGCAAAGAGTTCTAGTCGTGCATTGTCAACAGCTACATTTGAGCTGGATCGGTCGTACATCATCACGACAAACCTTTCCAACATCAGAATGCCATCTTCCTTGACATGTGTGGGATGGCAGCCCAGTTTTGTGAAGACATCTGATACTTCAGGGCACACATCCCACGTCTGCCAGACTGACCGTTTGCCCTTTCCACGGAATGCAGACACAGTGTCACAACCTGTGAAAGTATGGAAGAACAGGATACCGCTGCTTCTTTCTGGAGCGAGTGCCGAGGTCAGCTCAAGCACTGGGATCCACTTCAGATTCCGTTCCTGGCCGAAAGCTAGCCACAGTTCCTGAAGTCCTAGTTGATGTAATTGCGAGAAAGTGGCAACTGCAATCACAAGGACATCTGTATCATTGACACTGATCATGACTGTTTTTAAGCCCTAATTCACTGCATCTTTGACATGTAGGAAGACTCTTGTGTCAGCTTCCTCATGACTGCAGGGTGTGATCTCAGTGAGGCATTTGCTGAGGGCATCTGGGCCTTTAGTGACGATGGCTCTGTTGTCACTATGGTGCTCTTCCACTTTCTTAGCCAGGTAGTCAAACAGATCTGCCTTGTTGGCAGAATGATGCAGAGTCCTGCACGGTTCTGATTTTGACAAACCGCCCGTACCCGTCATGTTCAAACCCGTATCCTTTGGCCTCGTTTTGGTCTAGTTTCAGATTTGAGACTTGATGCATGGTATGTGTTAAACACAATGTCAGTTCTGTGGTACCTTCTGGCAAACGTATCAACCCTGGAAACGAATTCCATCTGGGCATACTGATAAATGAAGGGAGTTAAGCATACTCCTTCACATATGGAGGCACGCCACATGTTACCCTCACCTAGTTTAGCATGCAAGCCAATGCAGTTTACTGGGGTGTGACCATTGCCGTGCACAAGCAACTTCTTGGAGCCATAGGTGAGAGTTGGGCAAGTATTGAGGACTAGTGCCAGGAGTCCATGCATTTAAAACCCATTTTTAAAGTGAGCAAAAAGCAGTATTTAGATGGTGAATATTATGTTAGCACATATAAAATTGGTATTCTAAATCATATAATTCTAAATAGAATTGAATTTGTCTCACTACATCATGCTATGTGAATGATTATATTCAGGGCTCTAAATTAACTTTTTTCATCACCAGTGGCTAGTAGATTTTTTATCTTACTAGCCAATCAGAAATTCAACTAGCCATTTTTCCCCCTGACCAAAATGAGACATACACCTTCAAATTTCATTATATTATTTTATTTAACATTTTCCTCTTGAAATAATTCATTTCTTTAAATGTATGATCACATTTCTTTTTTACATTTTCACACCTTTCACTGTTAACACTTCTTTACTTTTCTCACCTATATTACAATTTATACAATACATACTATACTATATATACTATACTATACTATACTATATTACAGTACATTTTCTCAATTGGTCCCCATATCGTTTCTTCAAACATTTGATCACTTTTTTTTTTTTTTTGCATTTTCACATTTAACTCCTAACTTCTTTACTTTTTATCTCCACTGTCCCCATTAAATATCTGTAAACATACACTCACATTACATCTTGTTGCTTTTACATTTTCTCACCTTTCACTGTTAACACTTCTTTACTGTTCTCACCTATATTACAATACCGTTACCTCAGACTCGATAACATCCTCTCCAGCCTTTGCCCTTTTCTCACCCCCACAGATTTAAAAAAACACATTTAACAGCACATGTCCCATTTATTTATTTACTTTTTAGTTAATCACTTTATAAACTTTCTTAAACCATGGACTCACTGTCTCATTTCCTTAGCCTATTTGTGGACTCACCAACTGACCAAAGATGGCACCAAATCCCCATATAGGCCCATTATGATCAATTTATTTGGGCTTATCAGCAATCCTGTGAAACACAGAAGTATCCCTACAGCCTGGCGCGCTTTCACGCGTTACAGGGCGCGTTCCGGCATGCGCACTGGCACGCGTTCTAGCACGCATTGCTAGAATGGCCGATCCTGCAAGAACGCATGCCATTGCGCGCACACCGCCAGCATGTGACCATCCTATTTTTTTCATCCTTCCCCTGTCTTTTTTTTTTTCCGTCTTGCTTGCTTCGGCCCAGGCAGCGACCCTATTGCAAGCCAAAGTGTTCACATAGCCACGCGTTGTGTTTATTATATTACGCGCTGCAGAACCCGTTCTAGCACGCGCACTGGCGTGCTTTCACACGTTACAGGGCGCGTTCTGGCACGTGCACTGGCGCATGCAATGGCACGCATTCTAGCATGCATTGCTAGAATGGCCGATCCTGGGCCGAAGCAAGCAAGAGGAAAAAAAAAAGACAGGGGAAGGATAAAAAAAAAATAGGACGGTCATATGCTGGCGCCCCATAGAGGATTGCGCCCTGGTCAGTCGCCCAGCCTGCCCATAGCTACAACCGGGTGTGCACTCGCCACCAGCCAAAGTGGCTAGTAAGTTTTTTTTTCTACCCGCCAAAATGGACTTTCACCTGCATTTGGCGGGTGTTAATTTAGAGCCCTGATTATATTGTATTGCATATATCACATACCGGTAATGGCGGCCATCTTGAAAAATGGCTGCCATTTTGAAAATTCGCGTGGCTAATGTTCTATTATGAAAAAGTAAACTTAAATGGAATACATGCCAGTTTTGGTGCTTGTATGACAATTTGAAAGATTCTTTGATATATTCACTTATCTGCCCTTCTATACTAGCCTGTAATGGAAATGCTAATGAGTCGAGCTGAGGCAGTACTATTGGAAATTGGAAACCCTAACGACCTGTATTTGCTGTAGATCTACTATGGCACTTGATGGTACATGAAGTTTATTTCACAGGGGTTTTGGGGACCCCCAAGAATATTTCTGAATTAAACCATTTTCAATCTCATCTCTCCCCTATTTCACAAACATGTGAGACCAACTGAAACCATCTAGTCTATGAAGCTCTGAAGAAATTAGATATATTGGATAGACACTATTATAACAGTGAAAATTGTGTGATATTTACTCTTTTGCTTGTCAGCAGTTCATCTGAACTTTTCCATTACAAGCTATTACCTTTTATGTGCTATTAATTTAATGGATGAAAATATGAGAGGCTTTAACCTGGAAAATATAAAACTACGTATAATGACAATGAATTATCACCTGCAAGGATGAAATAACTTTCTCAAAAAGACAGAATCATTGTGTAAGATAAGGAGAGGTACAGTCGAATTGTACAAATATCCACCTATCGTGGATATCTGTACAAAAGTAGAAAGTAGTAGAAATCATTTTACTTACTCTTCTGTTTTGCCTTTTTCACTTTCCTGCAAAGAAAAGAGAACATTATTATTATTCTAATTATCATCATTATTATTACAATTAGAATTAGAATGAATGTGTATTAATAAAAAAAAAAGAGGCATTATGACAGAGGTACAGAGTAGGGCTGAGACATAAAATGATTATGATAATTACGTTTGTATAATTTTCTCATAATGCATGATAATAATTCATATTATGACTCTATAAATGTTTAGAATTTTGGGTTAGTTTTTTTCCCCCACTTGAGCTCCTGTATTTTCTGAAGAGAACACTTAGTCATTGTGACTATCTTGAATGTTCTATCCATACATTTTAGGAATGCGTCAAGGTATTACACATTTTCAAACACTGAATCCAAATTAGTAAAATGAACACCACAGCAAATGTCAGACTACATGTAATTTTTCATCTTGTTTTTGCAGTTTATGAATTTTTTAATTCAATATTCTGGTTCCTTCAGTTTTCAGTCTGGCACAAAGATTAGCTGTTCAGTTTAAAGGAAATTCTGATCTAACATTCACTGTGATAATTACTGATATCAACCAGCATGAATATCAGCTCTAGCATTCACATTTCTATTGCATGATACATACACAATATTTTATAGATTGTCAGACCATCAAAGTCATTTTTCACAGCAGCCATTTGGACATCCGGCAGAATACACTCATTTAGGCGTGTCATGTTCAGACCTTATAGGTGGACACAGTTTCCAAGGCCATCGGTTTAACTAAGGCAGCAGTGAGACTATGCAGTAAATTAGTCTGTTATGATAAGTGTATCAAATTAGGTGATTGGAATTATAAACTGCTGTGACATATCAGATATATTGCTAACCCCCTGACAAATAATACCACCTGTGTGAGATACTGGAACTCAAAAAACAAACTTTATGAATATGCTGTACGTATAAGTGTGACCATGCAGTGATCTGGTCATTAAATGTCCTTTGATGGGATAAGAATCCATATTTCCATCTGGCAGTTGCAGGATGGGAATTCTCCTTCCCTCCACAGCAACAACTACTTGCAATCACCTGCAATTCTCATACTTACACTTTCTAAACAACTACACTATTGCACCCATTCTATTGTTAAACCCAGTGAAGATAAATGTGGATATGTGACACTAGTCCCAGAGTGCACACATCTACATCTTTCTTTTAAGAGGGTAAAAATGGAAGTGGCCAATTCCAGTTCATGCTGTGTAGAAAGTACTTAAAACATGCAATGTCACTTCAGATGCAATGTAAATACTATTGAATGACTTTGTATAATCTCTGTAGGTCCATTTGTACATTGTTCTGTTTTGAAGTTTGTGAATAGGGAAAGGTGTTGACATTTGATTATTTTACGTTGCTGGTGAGAACCCGGGTGGGATTTAGTAAGGTTTTTCTTTTCCCACTCCTTTTTGAGCAGGGACATATTAATTTAAATGGTTGGTCTTGCATGTATTCTCTTGGGATTCTTTGTGTTGTCGGATACTGCTATATGGAAGTTACTTGTGTTGTTTAATTTACTTGCTCAAAATAAATGGAGAATTAAATTAAAGTAAAAGATACAGCCCCCCTTCATTTTTTAATATGTTTCCTAACTATAGGTCTTTTTAACCTGGGACCATGGGTGCATCAATAGTGTGATAATGCATTGGGGGAAAAAATCAAACTAAAGCTGGTTTACAGTAACATGAAGACAGCAGTTTGAGCTACTAATTCTCAGAACTCAAGTCACCAGTGAACATTACAGAAATGACTTCAGCTGGAAATTCAAACATGTCACTCTTACTGCTGTTTGCTTTTGAGTGTGTCACACTATAAAACAAAACTCAATCCACCCTTTGATGTTTCTAACAAACAACTACGTCAGCACTGCAGGATAAGGATGAAATGATTCCATATAGTTTAGCCTTGACTTAGAAGGCACAGAACAATCATTAATGCTATGAGCATCAACTGCCTGCAACTGCCAAACAACTGTTGCACGTGCACCTGTTTTTTCAAAGACCATATATTCTGCTGTGAAGAGGTGTGTTTTACAGACTTGCATGTATGTATATACTGAATGAGACCTTGATACTTACAGATCAACATTTTTCTGCTGCACAGCAGCAATCTTCTTGCTTGGTGCTAAACCCCTCATCTTTCCCTCAACATAATGATCCCTGGAAAAAAATAACAACATGAAGACCATTGAATACATTGAATCGGTGTGACAAATCAGTATGACAAATCACCACATTCACGACAAGACTAAAGTTGTTTGGACAAAGGTGAGTAGATGTTAGTCCATCTAGATCAGCATTCAAATCCTCAAGGAAAGGTTTAATTCTTGGTCTAGCCTCATTAAAGTCAAAATACTGTGGTTGAAAGATAATGGATATGCACGGTTATCTCTGTTCCCTTTGATTTTGACTGCATATTGTAGACCAAGTTTCAAGTGTCTCAATTGAAAGGATGGTACTCTTGCTTCCACATAAAGACTCTGCACTGGTAGGTTCGAAAGGCTCCCAGGACCTTGGTGATGGACAGTATCCAACATCTGAATGTAAGAGTTTCTTGCTGATCCATTAGGCGCTTTCACGCTCTAAGAACCTTTTGTAGTTCCTATAACCTTTTTAGTTCCTGGAATATTTTTCTCCATATTTCCACCCACCCACAGCAGGGCGACATGGTGGTGGAGTGGTTAGCACTCCTGCCTCACAGCAAGAAGGACCCTGATTCAAATCCCGCACCAGACCTTTCTGTGTGGAGTTTGCATGTTCTCCCCGTGTCTGCGTGGGTTACTACTACAGTTTCCGCCCACCATCCAAAGACATGCACTGATAGGTTAATTGGTTAATCTAAATTGTCCTTATGTTTGATTGTTTGTCTATATATGTTCAGCCCTGAGATGAACTGGAGATTCATACAGGGTGTACCCCACCTTCGCCTATTGTAGTTGGATTAGTGACTAGTGACCCTAGTGAGGATAAAGTGTGTTCAGATGACGAGTTCCCACAGCATAGGAACTACATAGTTCTTTTTTAGCTCTCTAGGAACTATATGACGTAGGTGATTGGTAGAGCTGAGACAATGCCTATTTCTGCATCTTGCAGTACCGCTATATTTAAAACCATCTAAGTAGCATCAGCTGTGTGTTGGGAAAAAATACAGAGAAAGCTTGTGAGACATGGACCGACGACGCGGTTCTGTTTTTGGGTTAATAGGGGTGTTGGTTAGAGCTATGAAATTAGTATAATGTTGTAATATCACCCGCAACTGGATTCTTCGTCTCCTAACTCTTTGTAAACTCCTCCATTGTTGACAATAGATGCTGTATTTGGCCACAATTAACATTTACATGATACAGAACATAAGCGCTGTGGCCTCCTCATTCTCTATTCTATTTTATAGTAACACTGTCTTCTACTTCCTTGTGTGAATGTTGAATTTGGTGCTCAAAGAATACACCACTGTGGTGGACGTCAGTGTCAGTTGGCCCCTCCCATGGTTCCTGCTGCCCTGTTGGAATGGAAACCCAAAGGTTCCCTAGGAACTTATATAATTTTAAGAACTATATAGATCCTAGAACTAATTTCCTAGAACTACTGATGGGGAAAGCACCTATAGATAATATTCCCATAATCCAAACAGGATCGCACAAGTGCTCTATACAGGCATAATAGTATAGTCCACTCTGCTCCCCACTTTCTCTTTGCTAATACTTTTAAAATGTCCCAAGTTTTAAAACATCTCCTCTAAACATTCTTCATGTGTGGAATAAGAGATAATTTATTATCAAGTGTAAGACCGAGGAATTTAACCTCTTTCACAACTTGGATTGCTGCACCATCCGTATACAGCAGTAGCTCACGATGTAAAGTGAGTGCAAACAGTTTTGAATGTAGAAAATGTAAAGCCATTTTAAATGAACCAAGTGCTGATCTTATTTATGCATAGCTGGAGTTGTCTTTTGATAGTACTCATATTTCCCTCTGTAACAAATACAGAGCTTGTCAACATAAAGCCTGCAGAAAAGATTTGGATTTATTTATTTTGCAATACAAATTATTTTAACACTGAATAGGGTGACAGAGGGGATGCTTCCTTGAGGGACTTGCAAATGCAGTGTGGAAAAAGTTGTAATAATTGAACTTGAAAAAGTCTATTAGACAGAAAATTGGAGATAAAAGTGTGCAGATATCCAAGTTTAAAAACAACTGTAGGAAGCACTCTAACTCAATCCATGATGAATGGCAAACTGATAAAGCCCAAATCAAGCTCCTTATCTCAGAGAAACTGATTAAATACATTTTAGACATTGGCATAGTTTTACATAATAAAATCATCCTATCATCTCCACAGACTGATTACACAAGTGAAAACTTACTGATTAGCCTTTTGAAGTTCTTTTTGTTTTGCAAGGTTGCTGTCCACATATTTGAGTACTCTGCTTTCAGGAACCCATTCATCCCAGCTGTAAGAGAGGGAAAAAAAATCCTGTTGAAGCTCTGCCATTCTGAAAATAAAAAACAACAATCATACTAATTTAAAGGAAAAAAAAACAATGAATGGCTGCAATGAAGATCAGCTTACTTTTTGTTCCATCCGCTGTAATGAATGAAATATTTGATCTGCTTATCCTTTATATTGATCTTTACACACTGTAAAACACAAAAACACAGATGCCTGCATCAATAGTTGGATGCCATTTGTTTAGCTGTTAATAATAAACCAATTGTAGATGTAAAGCATTGAAACAAACCTTTGCTTCATAGAGCAATGGCCCATGAAAGCACAGGACTCTTTCACCTGAAGGCATAGAAAAACAACATACAGCATTGTCATATTTCTATTTATCATAATCTACCCTTTTTTGTTATGTAATTTAGTTCACATTCTCCATTAAAACACTTCCAAATGTTTTAATGTTGTGTTCTTTTACCAACTTCAGTCACATAAGAGTATTTGTTGACGTTGAACAAATATTTCACTATGTTTACATTTAGATTTGTGAAATATGCTGCTGTTGGTGTTTCCTATGTTCTGACTATAAAGAAAAATTTAAGGCCACAAATAAGGTCTTGCACAATAAAACTTTTCATGGCTGATTAACCTGCTGATTATGTCCTCAAGTGTTTGTTCTAGAAACTGTTTTATGTCAAGTGGGGAAAAGGGATTTCCCAAAGCTCTTAATGGTCATCAAAACCACTTTCTATGAATCACAGTGGCCATATTTCCCATTGCACTTAATGTGTCTTTAAACCTTTGGTTCTCACAATATGAAATTCACTGTATTCATTTTCTGATGTTTTATACCATGTTTCACGGGAAGGCCGTAAAGCAGAAACTCCTCTTCACTCAGGTATGCAGCCAGGCACAACCTTGAGAGAAGAACACCCGTGCCATGCATAGTCCCAGGTGATTGAACCATCTAGTCCCTTCATAGAATCAGATGTTTCTGTTTGTGCTGTTTCTTGTCATGGGGTCAGTGACCACACTAAATAGTGATTTTAACCTTTATAACAAACGTGACTTAGTTTTCGTTTGTCTTTTAAGACTGTGTACATTTTTCCTGTATTTTCTTGTAGTAGCTAAAGAAAGGAGAATAAATAAAATATAAATGATCCTTTCAATTCTGCAACAACAACAAAGCTATACACATGCCTATGACATTTGCATGGTACTGTTATATAATTAACATCATTCATAGTCCTAGTCATAGTACCATCTTTTTTTCACAGTCTCTTTGTTTTGTGAACTGTATTTAGATCTCATCCTGCTCTCTCAATACTCAATACTAAAGATAACCATTATTATAAAACCTGATGTGTCACTGTAATGTTTCCTCAATTATTAGCAATTTAAACTTCAAAATCACCATTCTGCATTTTTGGGACAGATATAATTTTTATTTATGTATTTATTTTACTTCAGCCTTAGCCGATGACTGATATAGGCTGCTGATATTTGGAGCTGATACAGATTTTATTTTTTTTTGTCAAATGATAACAAAAGTCAGAAAATCTTCTTTAATTACAAGTAGAAAATAAAAATTATGACTGTTAAGCTAGTATTTATTACCAAATGTCTACCTTCTCTTTTCCTTCTTTCTCTCCTTTCTTTTCCCCAATTGTCTCTTCTTTTCCTTCCTTTTTAATTATCCAACTAATTTTTCTCCCCTTTGTTTTTCTCTCGTTTTTATTTTCTCTCCCTTTGCCCTCTTTTATCTTCACCCGTCAGTAAACCACGGTGGGGAAAAGAACACATCGACCAATGATACAAGACAAATAAACAAAAAAATATCGGACCAATACATCGGTCTATCATTACTGGATTATTGACCTTTCACTAAGAACTAAACACCTTTGATAGAAATATTCAATTGACATTCATCGGCTTATGTTCACATGTTGTTGTTGGGTTTTTTGTTTTACCCTGGCAACATTTTTGCTTATTTGTGATGGAGAAAACACATAATGTAACCCCGAAGTGTAACCGCGCTCAAGTGTAATCACATCTTATATCTGTTCGTACACACATTTTCAGCGGGTCTTTTGTGTCTCACTGAAAAAGGCAGGATTTACAAACAAGCTAGCTGACCATTAGCCTAACGCTAATCTTGAATTAATCCCTTTATTTGAGTTTGACATGATTTAATGTGTGTCATAATAGTTTGTAGACACACGGCCATTAAATGGTGTTCTGTTGTGAACTGTCTTTACTGTGTGCTTCCCTGGAGACCACTATTATCCAGCTACTGCAGCATCAACATCAACAACAACAAACCGCCCCCCCTTCCACACACGACTCCTAAACCGCTTTTTCTGTACCGACCTTCTGTAAATTTAGGTTTAGGGTCCTGTTTTGGCGCCATTCACAGACTCAGCTGATCGGATCTCTGAATTTTCAAATTCGTGCATTGCCAGAGTCCATTTCTTCCGGGAGCAAACACCTCCGACATTGGAGCCAAAGCGACGGAGAAGCTGAGGAAGGCCTGCCTGCCTCCTGGTCACATGACCACAGTGAGGCCCTGAGGTTGTGCTGCATTCAAGGCTTCTCCCCAGGCTCGTACAAACAGACACCGAGTGTAAAATGAACTCATTCCACTTTCAGACAGACAGACAGACAGATAGATAGATAGATAGATAGATAGATAGATAGATAGATAGATAGATAGATAGATAGATAGATAGATAGATAGATAGATAGATAGATAGATAGATAGATAGATAGATAGATAGATAGATAGATAGATAGATTAAAAGACGATCCATAAAAAAAACCCATAAAATCACATTAGTTAAAAAAACAAAGTAGCACTAAATAAATAACTACTAAATTACAAAAGTAAGTGCTGTGTACAAACGCAGTGCAATAAGACTAAATATAACACTTTATTTTATTCCACCTTGGGGAAATTCCACATTTACAGCAGCAAATATAAGTTTATATAGTTATATGGTGAATACAATAAACGTTTTATAAGTTTATACTTTATACTTATATATAGTTTAAACTATACTTACTACTTTTCCATCATGGAACATTCAGACTTGTACATACTTGAAGATAGATTTTGTTCATTTTGATGCTATTTTGTTTTTACTTTATTTTGCCTTGTTTTTTTTTTTTACTTATTCCTCCAGCTAATATGACCACCTCCATCTAGTGTGCTCCAATGCTGCTGCTTCTTCTCCTTCTCCATCTTTGCTGACCTCAAAGATCTCGTCACTCTGTCAATATGTGTTCTTCATTACAGAAGACGCCGTCTCTGCTCGATTTACACGTGCCATGAGTGGAAGAAGGATACAAACATTATTGGGGTCATCAGGTAGGTACCCTTCCCCCTCAGTGTGTCAATGATTTAGCCCCACAGTCCTTCAACACCTGGCATCCCTGATTTTTTCCTCCACAGTCATTTTGCAGCTCAGTTAAGAGTCCTTCCTTTTGACCCACAGTTGGTTACTGCAGTGTTCCCCAACCTTTTTGGCACATTCTTTACATTAGGAAAATCACAAGGCACACTACTGAACAAAAATGTCATAAAAAGTCTATTTACTGAATGCAAATCTAGTCTCAATTGACTTACTCAGTGGGAAACCTGGGCCTATGGGGTATTTGGAACAAGAATGCTGAGAGGGGTGCATCAGTTACCCATTGGACACAACTCTGCTTTACAGATTAAGATCCTATAATAAAGTCATATGCCCCCTGCCGCCACCCAACCCGATTTGCAGATCCATGCATCACTACCGAGGGGGGCTTTATCCACAGAATATACCACATCGGAGCCAGTTCATTCATTTTCATTTTATGAACAAAGGGATTCTGTTGTTGCAGAGATCATTAGAATGTGTGGTCATGCATATCTATCAGTGTTGTGCAGGTCAACCCGCAACGGACCATTTTTTAAACTAGCCTGCCCGCAACTCGGACCGCAAGAAATATATTTGAAAAGTACCCAACCTGCTTCTCAACCCACATTTTTAAAAAGTAGTTGATGGTCTTTATAAACATCAAATGAGCTTACTCACTGCATTTATTCGTATTGGTGTCATTGCTTGTAATTTAATATGTTGAGAAAATATTTTTGTCCTGCTTCAGCTTTCAAAACTTATAAACATGCAGTAACTAAAACAGGGGTCTACAACCTGTAACACCCAAAGAGACATTTGAGCCCGGTTTCCACGGAACAGAAAACACTGGGAGCTTTATGACATCTGCAATTAAAACAACAAACAAAAAGAAACCAAACCCATTTATTAAAATGAAAGGGGAATATATTTTACTTTAAAAATCTCAGTGAATGTGTCCAAAACCTATCTTTTTTGTTTGTATGTTTCTGCAACTTCTAGTCTTCCAACTTTATTTCTCTCTTGCTCCCTCCATACCATAGGATACTTCCAATGTTGTACGTCACCTTCACAGAAATTCGGTCAATAAAATTGAAAAATTACAAAATTCTACCTAATATTTAAATTACAATGATTTACCAAGTTATTTTAATGTTTATCTCAAACGACAAACAACCCAACCGACCACAACTCGAATATCATCAAAAATATTTTTCAATGACCTGCCACTGCAGGTGACCACGGGTGACCATAGTTGTAGGAAAGGGAGATATTGCTGATTGGTTTGCATATAGTATGAGGCTTGACATGTTGTACCCTATATAATTTAGTCTGTATTTGTTCATATTTATTTCGGGCAGAATTATTGCACAATGGTGATAAAAAAACCATATCGAGGTGCTATAACTAGTTATGTCTTGTTCTAAATTAATGTGATAAATAACCATTGAAGGAAATAGATTTGTTCAAGAATCTGACACTGAAAGTAAAGAAGGGGCAGGACTAGATCAGCTTTTACTTATTTCTTTTTCTTCTCAAACTGTGCTTATGAGTTAATTCATATGTGCATTTATCGTAAAATTATTGTAATTGTTGCTTTTTCTTTGACCATTGACAGGTGAATATAATTGACTTCTTTAATCTTTTTTTTTATTACTTCAATTTGAGATAAACACATGAAATGAACAAAAAAACCTGTTTTAATATCCATATGCCAGAAATGATGTACTATAAACCTATCATACTCACATGTTTGTGTTATGTCAAAAACATGTTATATAAGGGGTTAATTAAGGGATTTCTGGAACACAAAGTGATGTATTGAACACATCAAAATGCTGGACTTGTTGAAATATTCCTTTCATATGGATTCAAGGCATCAGCTTCTTTAGCACATTAAATATTTAATCTGTTCAAACTCATCATCCTTTTGTGAATGCAGAGCAGTCAACTGGCAAAAGACTAAATAAAGACATGACAAGTCACTACAGCAGAGTTTCTCGACCTCATTAGGTCACAGATTTCTGACAAACCCACAAGGTGGAGAGATGCACAACAATTTGAACAGACAATAATTCATTTTTAGTCAAACATGATTATCTGAAAATGTCAGTATCTAAGAGATGTCTTCATTGAATTAAAATACCAAATACATGGACCTCAATAACCTTTTTGGCATTAATCAAACTATGTTTACTTGCCAATGGTGGTTTCAAATGTTAAAATGGAAAATGCACTATTCATGAAAGCATCCTGCAGTATTGACGAAAAATGACACGAGAAAAGCTAAATAGGTATTAAACAATTATTAAAAACAAGGACAAATGCACTGCAAGTGCCATTTGTGTACTGAATTCAATACATAAATAATTTTCGATTTTTAAATAGTTTTTTAATGTGTGTTTTAAAACATTCTATCTTATCCTATTGTTATGAGCCTTGGTCATTTTATTGTTTTTTTTGTGTAAGAAGTAACGTATCCTCCTGGTCACAGGGTGGAGTTCTGTATGTGTGTATGTGTGGGCCTCCATTTCCTGTGTCCAGGTGGCTGATGAGGATTGGCTGCTGCTGCTCATAAAAGGAAGAAGCTGATGATATCCAGTCTCTCACTCCTTCTCCACCCAGCCAGTGTGTGCAGACCTTGTGTTGCTTAGATTGAGATTTGTAATATTGTAACATTTGTAACATTGATGTATGGTAAGAGACCAATTTTGTAGGGGAGGGAAGCCATTTTTGTTTTTACAGTTTTCTCCTGTTTTTGTTAGGAAGTTTAGCAATTGTGCTTTTGTTTATTTAGGTAAGAGTCTTTCTGTTCAAGAGTTAAACTTTTTGTTTGTTGTTTTGGCCTCACCCTCCCTGACACTTTTTGTTAGTATGAAATAAAATGATTGAATTGGATTTGCTTTAGTTGCAATATTTATTTGGAGGCTGGAAGAAGGAGAGGAGCCTTTTTATGGTACGCCCTGGTTCCCCCAGCCCATGGGGCGTAACATAAATTGGGGGCTCATCCGGGATTGATTCCCTCATTTGTCGGGTGAGTTTTGTGCGTTTGACGCCTTTGTATTTTGTGCTCAGTGTAACTCTGGTTGGCAGTTTTTTACTTTTGTGGCACGATGGAATTCAAATTAGATGACTCAGGTAGAGGCCTGTCGAGTGGTGGATTTGATGTTGATTGCTGCTTGGCTTGGTGTGGAAGTACCACCTGCTACCAAAAAGGTGGAGCTACGACAGCTCATTGTTGATGCTCTGCAGGAGCAATCTTTGATTGGGGTTACAGGGGCTGAGGAAGGAACATCAGAGATGTTTTCTGTTACCCACCCAACTGGTCTCACTGACCCATCCAACGTGTCTGGGATGTCTGCTGAGGAGCTTCGGCTGACGTTCCGCATAAAAGAGATGGAGGTAAGGCATCGGGAGTTGGAAGTGGAAGCCATGCACCTCAGATTGAGACTCTTAGAGCTGGAGCACCAGCCTAAGGTATCACCCCAGTCATATAATCTATTAGAAACCTCACATTCTCATCATGGTGGTTTTGATGTAAGCCAGCACATCGCACTTGTTACACCATTCAGAGAGGCTGAAGTAGATTCATATTTCAATGCTTTTGAAAGAATTGCAGCTACATTAAATTGGCCAAAAGATGTGTGGTCTTTACTGCTACAGTGTAAACTGACTGGGAAAGCCCAGGAAGTGTGTGCTGCACTGTCAGTAGAACAGAGCCTTAACTATGATGTTGTGAAAACCACTGTTTTACGTGCCTACGAGTTGGTGCCTGAAGCTTATAGACAAAAGTTCAGGAAGTGTGAAAAAAATGTCAACCAGACCTACGTTGAGTTTGCGCGAGTGAAAGGATCCCTGTTTGATAAATGGTGTCACGCCAGTAAAACGACAAATTTTGCGCAGCTGCGCGAGCTTGTGCTCCTGGAAGAATTTAAAAAGTGTCTTCCGGAGCGTATTGTTTATTTAAATGAACAAAAAGTTGTGTCACTTGCGGAGGCCGCTGTGTTGGCAGATGAGTTTGCGTTAACTCATAACAGTGTTTTTGTGTCTCCGGTGCGTCGTGATGCGTTCACGGCTGAAAATAAAAAGCCTTGTTCACCAAAAGCCTCTCAGCGTAACACATCCGCTGTGGGTGAGAACCGTAGTTGTTTTTACTGTCATGAGTCCGGACATTTAATTTCGGCCTGTCCAACTCTGAGAAAGAAAGAACAGAGTAAAAACAAAGAACCGTCCGCCGTTGTCCTGATTCAACATAGTCCCTCTCAGAAAGAGCTCGACAATCAGCTGTCAGCGGTGCCAAAAGGTATTGATGATGATTTCAAACCATTCGTGTCCCATGGGTTTGTGTCGCTATCCGAGGGTGGGGTGGAAAAAGTTCCAGTAGTTATCCTTCGTGATACGTGTGCTAAATATTCGATAGCTCACCGTGGCGTTTTGCCGTTTTGTGATGTATCCTACTGTGGGTCAGATTTACTTGTGTGGGGAATTGGATTGAGTGTGCTTCATGTGCCGGTTCACTCTGTGCAACTTTCGTGTCCGCTGGTGACTGGTTCGGTGCGTATTGGAGTGCGCGATCAGCTGCCAGTCACAGGAGTGGATATTATTCTCGGGAATGATTTGGCCGGAAATAAAGTGTTTCCCACTGTTCCCGAAGTAACAGAAATCCCCACTGCTGAGGTTCGTGTTTTCTCTCCACCCGACTTGCCTCCCGTTTTTCCTGCTTGCGTTGTTATGCGCGCCCGCGCTCGTAAATTGGGTGAAGTAACAGATCTGTCAGATTCTTTTTTGTGCGCGCCGGACAATTCGGGCAGCCCCAGTCCTGAATCTAAGAATGTGTCTGTTTTGGTGATTTTACCTGATAATGATTTGTGTCTGTCTGTGAACCGAGAGCAGCTAATTGAAGCCCAGCAGGCTGATGATTCGTTAAGAAAGTGTGTGTCTGCTGCTCAAGGGGATAAATGTGAATCCCAAACTGTGTCTTATCTGTTTGATAAAGGTGTTTTGTTGCGGAGATGGTGTCCTATGTCTGGGATGGAATGTGATGTGGTGCGCCAGGTAGTTGTGCCTACTAAATTCCGTTATCAGGTCCTGAAACTGGCCCATGATCATAATCTGTCCGGGCACTTGGGTGTACGAAAAATTTATGACAGAGTACTTCATTACTTCTTCTGGCCTGGATTAAAAGCCGATGTGGCACATTTCTGTCGTTCCTGTCATGTCTGTCAGATGTCAGGGAAGCCAAACCAGGTAATTCCCCCTGCTCCGTTACAGCCAATACCGGTGATGGGTGAGCCGTTTGAGAATATTATTGTTGACTGTGTTGGTCCTTTACCAAAAACAAAAGCTGGTAACCGGTACATGTTAACAATGATGTGCGCTGCCACTCATTTCCCTGAGGCTGTCCCATTGCGCACACTCCGGGCGAAAGCAGTGGTAAAAGCCTTGGTAAAATTCTTTTCTACCTTTGGACTTCCCAAGCGCATCCAGTCAGACCAGGGATCTGATTTTATGTCCACCGTGTGTTCTCAGGTTATGCAGGAGTTGTCTGTGAAGCACAAAGTCTCCAGTGCTTATCACCCGGAAAGCCAGGGCGCACTGGAGAGGTTTCACCAGACACTGAAATCAATGTTAAAAAAGTTTTGTGTTGAGTCAAACGAGCAGTGGAATGAGGGGTTGCCCCTGCTCATGTTTGCCATTCGTGAAACCACTCAGGAGTCGTTGGGTTTCAGTCCGGCTGAGTTGGTTTTTGGTCACACGGTGCGGGGGGCCACTGCGTCTGCTGAGGGAGACGTGGCTCGCAGATAAACCCGGTCCCGTGCGTGTGTTAGATTATGTGAGTTCGTTCAGGGAAAGGTTACACACAGCGGTTGAACTAGCCCGCAGTGCCCTCTCCGGTGCGCAAACCAAAATGAAAAAACGGTTTGATAAGAAAACTGTGTCTCGCTCTTTTCAGCCAAGTGACCAGGTTCTGGCGTTATTACCGCTGGTAGGGTCTGGTTTTCAGGCGAAGTTTTGTGGTCCCTATGTGGTAGAGAAGAAATTAAGTGACACTGACTATGTGATTAAAATGCCAGATAGACGGAAAAAGTCTCGAGTGTGCCACATAAATATGTTGAAACCTTATTTTGTTCGTCAGGCATCCTCTGTGTCTGAAGCATCTGTGTCCCCGGTAACCTGTGTTTTACCGGTGCCATCTGTGTACTGTCCCAAAGAGGATGGTTTACGTGACCAGCCGGTGGCAGTGCCAACAGCACGGCTGGAGAACTCCAGAATCCTGGAGGGTTTGGAGGACTATTTGTCTCATTTATGTGAGCCAGCTCGAAGTGATGTGTATCATTTAATTTGTGAATATGCCCAACTGTTTGGTGACAAACCCACTCAGACCACGGTTTTGGAGCAAGATGTGGATGTAGGTGATCATAAGCCTATTAAACAACAAGCATATCATGTAAATCCCACCAAAAGAGCGGTTATGTCCCAGGAAGTTGGGTATTTCATTGAAAATGGTTTTGCTGTGCCTAGTTGTAGCCCGTGGAGCTCCCCATCTCTGCTGGTGCCAAAGTCAGATAAAACTCCACGGTTTTGCATTGATTACCGTAAAGTGAATGCTATAACTAAGTCTGATTCTTTTCCTCTGCCTAGAATGGATGACTGTGTCGATCGTGTTGGATCTGCAAAGTTCGTGACCAAGCTTGACCTGTTAAAGCAGGGGTCTCCAACCTATTCCACAAAGGGCCGGTGTGGCTGCAGGTTTTTGTTGAAACCAAGCAGCAACACACCAGACTTCAATCAATGAATTAACTGATCTCAGTCTGCAGAGAGTCAATTGGTCAAACTGTGAACTCTTGGTTGGTTGGAACAAAAACCTGCAGCCACACCGGCTCTTTGTGGAAAAGGTTGGAGACCCCTGTGTTAAAGGGTTATTGGCAGGTGCCTCTCACACCCCGCGCGTCAGAAATATCCGCCTTCGTTACACCAGACCACTTCCTCAAATATACTGTTATGCCTTTTGGATTGAAAAATGCTCCAGCCACTTTCCAAAGGCTGGTGAGCATTGTACTTTCTGATGTTAAAAACTGTGAGGCGTACTTGGATGATATTGTAGTGTACTCATCCACCTGGGCAGAGCACATGTCCACTTTAAGGGAAGTATTTAGTTGCTTGAGGGATGCTTCACTTACAATAAGTCTATCAAAGTGTGAATTTGGTAAAGCAATGGTCACCTATCTGGGGAAACATGTGGGACAGGGGCAAGTGCGTCCCCTGGTGGCCAAGGTGCAAGCCATTCTGGATTTCCCTGTACCAGAGACACGACGACAACTCCGCCGTTTCTTAGGAATGTGTGGCTATTATCGTGGGTTTTGTAAAAATTTTGCTAGTGTTGTTGTTCCACTTACCTCTTTAACGAGTCCTTCAAAGAGTTTTGTGTGGACTGAAGTTTGTCAGGACTCATTTGATGCTGCAAAGGCATTGCTTTGCAGTGCGCCCGTGTTGACTGCACCAAATTTCACTCGACCATTTAAAGTCGAGGTTGATGCCAGTGCGCATGGTGCTGGTGCCATCCTGGTGCAAGAGGATGAGGAGGGTGTCGACCACCCTGTGTTTTTTTCTAAAAAGTTTGATAAGCACCAGATGCATTACAGCACCATAGAAAAGGAGACTCTGGCGTTGTTGTGGGCGCTGCAGCATTTTGAAGTGTATGTCGGGTCAAGTTCAGAGCCAGTCAATGTATTTACTGACCACAACCCTCTTGTGTTTTTGATGCGCATGCACAACCACAACAGCTGTCAGCGGTGGTCCCTGCTGATGCAGGACTTTAATGTAAAGATTCACCACATTAAAGGCACTGAGAATATTGTGGCTGATGCGCTGTCTCGTGCCGGTACTTAGGTTTGTATTTTTGATCAAACATTATTTTAGGGGAAATAATGTTCGATCTTAGGTGGGGGGGGTGTTATGACCCTTGGTCATTTTATTGTTTTTTTTTTTTGTGGAAGATGTAACGTGTCCTCCTGGTCACAGGGTGGAGTTCTGTATGTGTGTATGTGTGGGCCTCCATTTCCTGTGTCCAGGTGGCTGATGGGGATTGGCTGCTGCTGCTCATAAAAGGAAGAAGCTGATGATATCCAGTCTCTCACTCCTTCTCCACCCAGCCAGTGTGTGCAGACCTTGTGTTGCTTAGATTGAGATTTGTAATATTGTAACATTTGTAACATTGATGTATGGTAAGAGACCAATTTTGTAGGGGAGGGAAGCCATTTTTGTTTTTACAGTTTTCTCCTGTTTTTGTTAGGAAGTTTAGCAATTGTGCTTTTGTTTATTTAGGTAAGAGTCTTTCTGTTCAAGAGTTAAACTTTTTGTTTGTTGTTTTGGCCTCACCCTCCCTGACACTTTTTGTTAGTATGAAATAAAATGATTGAATTGGATTTGCTTTAGTTGCAATATTTATTTGGAGGCTGGAAGAAGGAGAGGAGCCTTTTTATGGTACGCCCTGGTTCCCCCGGCCCATGGGGCGTAACACTATTCTATTCTATAATGATTTTAATTTTAAATAGGTTCCTGTGATGGCCGCAACCCCACAGGGTTAGTTTGACCACACAGCCACCTCACTGGTTTATCATTTCACCCACCATATACTCATTTTCAGTTCATAATTATCACCACCTGGTCATTTCAGTTACAGCTAACAACACATTTAATCACTCAATATACACGTTTGGTTAATTTTGCATGAATTTAATCTTACACACATAACATTGTGGGGTGACAGAGTTATCCACATTGTGTTATATTAATCCTTTGTTCTTCTTTGAGTTACCCCGTGGTGGGAGTCCTTCCTTATGGGAAAAAAGGTGTGGCCAAGGGTGCAGCAGTCCTAAATAGTCCTGCCCTCTCATTAGGACTCAACCACAGACAATGACATCATGGAGGGGATTTTGAGTTTAGTTTAGATTTCTCTATTCAGTTGCATCTAGGTGTCCATTTGTTTTCCCCTTGTGTGTCATATGGTTTGGCCAAGCCAGTACATATGTTTTCCCTTTGTGTCATTAGAAAGGGCAATTTGTTCTGTTCATGCCTCAGTTATGTTGTTTTGAGTACAGTTATGTTGTTTTGACCTCTTTTGTAGGCCTAAGTATTTGTAAACTTGATTTGCATAATTTTTTTACTTTGTTGGGTGAATAAAATACCCACTTTTCAAACCTTTAACTCAGTCTCCTTGCTGATTTACCGTTTGATCCCTAACAGTTCCAATGGTTTATTAATGACTTTCTATCATTTTATTTCTCATAATACGAAGAAAGATTTGCATTACCATGAGGAGCACACAAACATTTGATAAACTATGTATGTGCATTTCTATTAAAAAAAAAAAAAGCTATGGTGTTTTGGTTGTGTTCTTATTGTTGTTCATCTTCATTTGCATAATCAGTGACATGTATAACAATGCTGAATGTTTTGACATTAGCCAATACACCAGATAAATGATGTAGAATAAATGAATATATTACTGCAGATAGAAAGCATTTTAACATTGATGACATTGTTGGAGCTGGTTTTTAGTCCAACATCCTAAAGCAGGGGTGCCCAACCAGTCGATCGCGGTCTACCAGTCGATCGCAGGAGGAGTTACAATCGATCGGGAGAATGCCCCCCTCACCACCAAAAAAAAGCACAAATAAATCCATTGTTCATGAGGACCGGAATATATTTTCATATTTAAATTAACTATATAAATAATTCATAAATATATAAATAATTGGCCTTTAATTATAAAATATATAAATAATTATGCACGGACCTATTCTGACGCTTGCTGGGTATGGTTTGCCACGGTTGCTAGGTAACCAGGGACTAAAGCGCGAAGCCAAGTGCCAGTGTGGTGGAAGAGAGAAGATCATGGCGGACGCCAAAAAAGCTACAAATTATTACTTTCATCCTGAGTGGGAAGAGGAATACTTTTTTGTTCATTCGAATTCAAAGCCAGTGTGTTTGATCTGTAATGCTACCGTGGCCATCCCAAAGAAGGGGAATTTGGAGCGACACTTCATGACAGTTCACAAGAGCTATGCTAAAGACTTCCTGGCGAAATCAGCTTTACGAACTGAAAAGGTAAACAGCCTAAGAAGACAGCTAGCTGCAAAGCAGGCAGTGTTTACGCGACCAGTTAAGAAAAGTAAAGCTACCACGATAGCATCTTACCGTGTGAGTCGTGTTCTGGCAAAGCACAAGAAATGTTTTAAAGACGGCGAAGTTTTTAAAGAAGTCTTTGTGGAGGCCGCGGAAGCACTTTTTGCTGACTTTAAGAATAAGAAGGAGATCATGTCAGCTATTGAAGAAACCCAGCTGTCCAGGAACACAATTACAAGGCGGTGTGAGGCCATGTCGGAGGACATTGAGCAACAGCTTAGAAATGACATCGATAGCTGTCTTTGCCTTTCGCTGCAATTTGACGAGTCAACTGATGCTGTGGACGTGGCGCAGTTATGCGTTTTCATCCGGATGGTTTTTCATGACATGACAGCAAAAGAAGAGCTCCTAACAATTTTGCCTATGCAAGGGCACACAAGAGGATCGGATATTTTTGACACGTTCATGGAGTTTGTCAGTAAGTCTCATTTACCCCTCTTCAAACTCACGTCAATCACAACGGATGGGGCTCCATCTATGATTGGGCGCACTGCTGGGTTCGTGGCTTTGTGCAAGCAGTCAGCATCTTTTCCGGATTTTCTGAACTATCACTGCATTATTCACCAACAAGGGCTGTGCGGGAAGATTTTGAACATGAGGGACGTCATGGACGTGGTTATGAAAATCGCGTGCTCTATTCGGGCCAGGAGTTTACAGAGGCGTTTATTCCGTTCCCAGCTCAAGGAGGCAGGTGCAGACCACACTGATCTGCTGCTGCACACCGACGTGAGGTGGTTGAGCAGAGGTAAATTCCTAGAAAGATTTTTGGAACTTTTGCCAGAAATTAAAGATTTCCTGAAGCACTCTACTACCCACGCTGCTGCTTATACTCAGCTGGAGGACAGTCAGTGGCTGGCTGATTTGGCTTTTCTCACAGATGTCACCAATAAGATCAATGACTTGAATCTCGAGCTGCAGGGGAAAGGAAAGCACATCGTGAACATGATCAGTTCAGTCAACACGTTTAAAACAAAGTGGCACCTGCTGTTACGCAGGCTGCAACAGTGTGATTTCAGGAACTTTCCGCACTTGGAAGCAGAGCTCGGCCGTCAGGGCAAAGACAGCGTGGAATCTGCTCGTTATGAGCAACAAATCCAAAACATTCTTGTGGAGTTTGAGCGCCGGTTTACTGACTTTGCGCCCATTGAGCCTGTAGCTCAGTTTCTGTGCTTTCCATTTGGTGAAAATGTTAATGTGGATTGCATTGCGCCCAAAGTAGCTACACTCTTCGGCCTGGACCCCTGTGCTGTTGAGGATGAAATTCTCACACTGCAAAATGACATTGAGATCAAATCCAGAGCAACACCTGGCATAAGTGGTGAGTTCTGGAACCTGCTGCTAGAAGAAAAGTATCCAAGCCTCAGACAATGCGCAGTGAATATGACTTCCCTTTTTGGATCAACATATTTGTGTGAGTCTGCCTTTTCACACATGAAAATAATAAAGTCCAAGTACAGAACCACACTGACTGATGACCACCTCACAGCCTGTTTGAGGCTGGCACTCAACTCTTACTGTCCGGATTACGAGAAACTAGCTGCCTCCTCCCAGTGCCAGAAGTCCCACTAAGGTAGATAAGTGTTTCTCATGAGGATGATTATTATTATTTTGAATTCTTGAATGAGACATATTCATTTCATATCCATATAGTTAGAGGAGAATGTTCCGATTTTATCTGTTTTCCAGATTAATTTCAATCCAACTGCCGGTTTCCCTGCTATTGCTACCCTCCAATGAAGTTTAGCATTTTGAAATATTGGACTTCTCTTCTCCTCCTGCTTTGAAATGATCTCTTCCGGAGTGTGTGCGTGCATTAATCTGTTGAATTCATGTTTTTCCAATTTTGGGCTTCTGTTATGGAGGTTTTGGAGTACTCTTTTCTGTAGGTGTGTGTGGTAGAGAGAGAGAGAGGGGTAGAGCGAGAGAGATGCACGGTGTACCCGTGAGGGGGTTTGTTTGGACAACCAGTTTGTTATATGTTGATAAGTTGCTCATTTACTGCCTCCTCCCGTGCAAATAAAAACTCAACTACATTTGATCTACGATTGTGGTTCCTTGTTTGAATTATTACCCAGCCCTTGATCTTGACTTGGTAGATCTCGGCATGCCATCAACTTCAAAAGTAGATCTTGGTTAAAAAAAGGTTGGGCACCCCTGTCCTAAAGGTTTGATGGACTATTTGTTATGAATGCAGTACTCTGTGTCCTGTAAGTGTTTTATTTTTGTGAGTCTTAAGTGGTTTCTGTCATTGTTGGTGTCTGGGCTTTTATTTTGTTATGTTCTTGTCACTCATTCTGACTTTGCTTCCTGTCACTGGTGTTGTCCTGCCCCTCGTTAATTTTCCCTCATGTGGAACACCTGTCTGCTCAGTATATATTCCCTCATGTGTCTTCACTTGGTGTGAGTATGTCTGCTGTCCCCATGCAACCTATGAGTGGGTTTTCTTATCTGGGTTTCTGGTTTGGACTCTGTTTGCTGGTTCTTGGTTTTTGCTTGCCCCTTGTCTGTCTGTGTTTTGTGTATGACCTTTGGGCTGGATCCTCAACCTAGACTCTGCCTTATTCCCCTTGGGAGTGATGCTGTCTGGACTGACCTGTTTCTGGCTCACGGTACCTGTGTTTTGGATTCTGATTCTGATTTTGATCTGATTACCTGGTTCTGGTCCTTGCTTGCCTGACCCTGCTTCTTCTTCCAGTGGCTGTTTCACTCAGTGCCATTGACCCCAGACGGAGGTCCTAGAGGGAGTGAGCGTTTTCAATATTTCTATTGTCAATAAATCCTCTTAAACCTTATCCAGGGTCTGTGAGTCTGCATTTGGGTCCAGTCTCACTCCTCTACCGTGATACTACTGGTGTGCACTATTGGATGTCCATCGTCTGTTGTCTGTCTGTCCACAAACAATTTTTCAAGAATGTTCTCTTCATAACTGTAAGTCAGAATGACTTGATATTTGCTGTGGAATATATTTAGGGTAAGGTCGACCGGGTTTGTTCAAAGAACTGAGAAATACTGATTTTCTTTTTTAAATGAATTTTTTGGCATTTTTGTAAATCCCCATTGGTTTATAATGGATCACATTTTGAAATTACTATTGACAATAGATAGGAAGTCACATATGGCCTTTCATTTAGTGTCATGACAGTTTTCCTTGACTGACCTCAAAAAAAGGTGGAGCAAAGCAGCAGGTGTCTACATGGTCGTCTTTAACTCCAAGTCGATAGCATACAGTACATGTATATGATCAATCTTACCCAACGGTTGAAGGACACAAAGGCTGAATACCAATTCAGCCCTTGGCCCTACCCTTTACCCCTACCCGTCCATTTTGTGCATTTATCTGAAGGAGTCCTGTCCCAATGCTCAGTTAGGCGGAGGAGAAAGCTAAGGCGAAGAGCTGTACAAACCAGGACCAGCCTACAAACAAAGGGGTAGAAAAAAATTCCCATAATTCTGTTGAAATCATTGGTCAGATGGAGGAAAATAACCAAAAAGTGGAACGGTGATGAAAGAAATGCATAAACATACAAATTTTCTTCATAAAACAACCTAATAATTTGATGTGTAATAGATCACATTACGGTACACCTACTGGTGTGCACAGGTGAAAACTGTAGGAAAAGAAGTTAATAGTTCTGCATAACTACATTATGCAGAACCGGCTCAACTCGGTTCAGTACAGTACCTGGTTGTCATAGTTACGCAGTGCACTTCTGTGTACGGGTTAGAGGTGCTGATAAAAAGTCACTCGTATCGTGTTGTCTCGTCGAATTTTTATATCAGCATCCAAAGATTATAAATCTCCTTGGCTGAGCATGGCGTAGTATTGGGCTGTCATGTGGATTAATGTACTGATATCTTTGTCAACTTCTGCACCTGTATTTTGTAACACCGATGCAGGACTGCTGATGGCGTAACAGGTTGTGAAATGTCCCATTTCTTTTAGGGGATATTTCAACCTCTACTCCATGCAACTAATTTTCTTGGGGTAAGGGGAGCCTAAGGCTGCTGTGCTACCTAGCAGTAGGGTAATGCAGGACCGTGTAACAGGGAGTTCAGCACTGCAGCAAAGGAACCAGCAGCAAACACCAGCGGTGAGCAGCATACAGCCTGTGAACTTCTAAGAGGAATGGCTAATTTTTGTACTCGGAAGGTGTCATTCCGCTGAAAACTACTTTTACACACTCCTTTCAGAATCTGATGCTGTGTTTGAAAGTGGTGTCACTTCCACTGGCTGTATGGTCCAATAATTAATTACTACAGTAGTAAAGTATCAGTTTTTATGTCTTGTAACATTTTGTATATTCCACTTTTTTAATATTATACATTACTTGTTACTATATTCCATCTTTTATGTTATTTTTTTCACAGCACATTGCTTATTTCTCCTTTGGATCAGCTCCAATTATGTGACAGCTTCAACCTGCCCAGACAGACAAACAGAAAACCAGACTGAACATAGAATAGAACTAGTTCTTCTCCTGCTGCCCCTGTTACAACATGTCTGAGACAGTCAGCTGCTGCTCTTTCAATCATTGTCGGCTTACATCATGAAATTTGTCAGTTTAAATTCTACCTCCATTCCTTTTCTATAATATAATAGACAGAACATAATACAAGACAAAAACACAACTTGACAACACTGAGACCTCACACTGAAAAAGAATAAAGCAGTGCAGTCACTAGTGGAGTAATTATTCTACTGCTGAGACTGGAATTACTTTCTCAAGTTTATTGTTTTCTACTCGGCAGGACTTTTTGAGTCTTGTGAGAAGTGTTATGTTTTGCACATTCCTGCACCAGAATCTTATCTCATTTTTGAAACTATGCTCAGAGTTCACTGATTATCTTCAAGGATCCTTAGAGGTAAATTCATATGTCCATGAGCTCAAAAAAAGACACCAAACAAAAATAAAATTAGTAATCAGTGATTTATTTACACGATATTTAGTGTGTCTTCAGGTTCTTTTCTCATCAATTTAACAAATTTAAAATTAGGCAGATTTAGTGTGACCAAACAAGTAAATCAGATCAGTCACTTAGTAAAACAGACATCACTTTGCAACTTTATTCAAAGTCATTCTCAGTTCCTTACCTGATATCATTTTATTACAAACGGATTGTAAATCCAAGTTTACTCCTATAATTTTTGCTTACAGGCTAGGGAATAAGAGTTAATTGGATATGAATTTCACTCATGCTGTTTTCCAGACTGATGCAGACATCAATCAATCAAGTTTATTATTTTGCTGTAAATACAACAGTAGTGCAGACAAGATCCATGCAATCACCCTCCCTCCCACCCACGAACATTTAAAATACTAAAATCGGGGGAAATTCAAGACCTGGATGTACCAGCATGGAGTCCTGCCAAGACTCCTGTGGCCCCTGCTCGTCTACGAGGTGCCCATGTCAATGGTGGAGACACTAGAACGGACCATCAGCCAGTTTCTCCGCAGGTGGCTTGGGCTCCCCCGATCCCTCAGCAGCATCGCTTTGTATGCCCATTCCACTGCACTGCGGCTTCCTTTCAGCGGCCTGGCAGAGGAGTTTATGGTCACTCGTGCCAGGGAGCTAATGATGTACCGAGACTCCGCCGAAAAAAAAGTTGCCACAGCAGGAATCCGGGTGAAAACTGGGAGGAAGTGGAAGGCTCAGGAAGCCATCGACAGAGCAGAAGCACGACTACAGCACAGCATCTTGGTTGGTAACACAGCAGTGGGTTGGGCAGGACTTGGTAGTTTTCCCAAGCCCCGCTACGACAAAGCCAGAGGAAGGGAGAAATATGCAGAGCTGGTGGCTGAATGTCGGAGCAAAGGCTGGAAAGCACGGTGCGAACCAGTCGAGGTGGGGTGTCGGGGTTTCGCTGGCCAATCACTTCCCCGAACTCTTAAACTTCTAGGAGTAAAAGGGCAGCTGTGCCGAAGAGCCATTAAAAGCATGATTGAGGCTGCGGAAAAAGCCTCTAGATGGCTATGGATCCGGAGGGGGGACCCATGGAGTAGTGGGCCACTTAGACACAAGTCGGGGACTGATCACCCCCGGCTGGGTCACCCGGGCGAGGGTGTTTGATGATCAAAGACCCGAAACACCCTATGACCCCGGGTTCATCACTGATGATGTGTCCAAGTAGCACCTGAAGGTGTATTAAAGAAGAAATGAATTTAAAATACAAAAATTCTACCTGAAATTCACAGTAAGGTGCAAAGTATGCGTATATTAGTAGTTCAACATTCTGACAGCTTGTGGAATGAAGCTGTCTCGTCCGATGGGACCATTTAACAATCGCCGAGGTGTTCTTATTCCAGCTGAGGTCCTGCGAAATATGCACTCAGAGGAAGTTGATGATCTCTACTCTCTCCGTTGTGCAGCTGTTGATCCTGAGGGGAGCATACTCAAGTTGTGACTTCCGGAAGTTGATGATCATCTTCTTGGTTTTGTCCACATTGAGTAGCAGGTTGTTTTCTCTGCACCAGCCTTCTAGGTCTTTGACCTCATCCCTGTACATTGATTCCTCATTTCTGTGAATGTGTCCCACCATTGTGGTGCTATCCGCATATTTAATAATCTGGACCCCCTCGTATGTGGCTACACAGTCATGTGTTAATAGTCTGAACAGCAATAGATTGAGTATACAGCCTTTGGGAGATCCACTGCTCAGCATGATGGAGTTTGAAATGTTCTTACTGATGCAAACAGACTGAAGTCTCTGTCAGGAAGTCCAGGACCCAGAGACATGTGGCAGTATCAAGGCTGAGAGCTAACAGCTTTTCCATTAGTCTCTGAGGAATGATGGTATTGAATGCTGAGCTGAAATAAATGTACAGGATTCTGGTGTAGGTGGATTTACTGTCCAGGTGGGTGATGACTGAGTGCAGGGTGGTGGATAGGGCATCCTCTGTAAAGTAGTTTGGGCAATAAGCAAATTGAAGGGGGTCAAGTGATGCAGGGAGGCTGGCTGTGATGTGTGGTTTGATGAGCCATTAAACACTTCATCACAATTGGTGTCAATGCAACCGGTTGATAATCATTCAGACAGGTAATAACAGCTTTCTTTGTAACTGGAATGATGGTAGATTTTTTGAAACATCTGGGGACAGTGGCCTGACTGAGGGAGATGTTAAAAATGTCTGTCAGTATCTCTGCCAGTTTGCCAGCACAGGTTCTGATCACACGTTCTTACATTTCTTCCAGTGTTGTTAATCTGTTATATCCAATATGTACAACAAAGGTGGATTTACCGACCGGCACCCTTGGCACCATGTCCCCTGTGTGAAAAATCCATAGGAAAATATTACCCCTAAACCATGACCTTGCACATTCTATCCACTGGGTTATCTATTGAGCTGTTTGCTTTTAGTAAATAAATCAGCCTCTAAAGCTATCTGCTTGTTTTAATTCTTTTGTGGGCTGTGATGTTTACTTCTGTGGATGTGGTTGCTTGGGGACACGTTATTGAGGCCAGAGGCTCTCCTATCTCTTGTCTTTGAAGGGGGGGTACAGTACACTTTCCTTTATAATGAAAATCTTAACTAGACTAAAGTGTAATAATAATGAAGAGACAACTGTCTATTAAAACAACATTTGGGTCTGCGTGTCTAAATATGTGTGTATATGTGTGTGCACCCCTTTGAGGCATACTAGTCACTCCAGTGGACAGTTCTTCAACAGCTGATCTCTTGTATATCCATGGGTTTTGTTTCTTTAGTTCCATACCATTACTGTAACTGGGCTGTTATTAATACCTGATCTGCACTATCATGTTTATGTGTAAATTAATTACTTATTATTAGGCTGTAATTATCAGTCTTCTTTAACAAAAACTGCATCAAAATGTCTTATTTCATTCATATTTTTCTTTGCTTCAAAAATCAAACACGCTTTCCACCTAAGATGACATTTTTGTAACTCCATAAAAAATAGTGTGATTAAAAACATTTCAATCACATCGCTTTTTTCAGCCTAAAGAGGAATAAAAACACTTAGGAAGACAATCTTGACTAAGGTTCAGGAGAAGGAGAGAGAGAGAGACAGACAGACAGATAGATCCCCATTTCCATTTTTTTCTGGATCCACCACTGTAGAATCATAATATTTTAAAATGGTGTTAAATAAATGAAAACCTTGCTGTTTTGTGCAAATTTTGGAACTTTTTATAAACCTGTTCCTAAATATACTGGGTGGCTCCCCGTGTATATAATTTAATACACTTCATTTCAATTCCCTTCCACTTATGTCAGTATAATTTAATACAATTCCCCTCCTGCCAGACAGACAGAGTGCGTGTCCTCCAATGAATTGCACCCAGATGACAGCTATGTGACACGTGGATGTCCACTTATCAATTCATTCAATCAAGCCATCATACGTGTGACTTTGGCCTCGTGCCTGCGCAAAACAAATTCATTAGCATGTGCTTCCTGTGAACCAGGGGCGATTCCAGCATCTGACCTTTAGGGGTGCTCAGCCCCCAGTGCTGACAGTGGCAGTGACACCTGCCTTGAATGAAAGACTTCAATTGATTTCTAAAGATGTTTCTGGGTGTTGATGTTCTGGTGAATTGCGGTGGTGGTGATAAAGTGGCAAGAAAAAAATTGACATTGACATAAGTGTATGTCACTCAATCAATCAACAGAAAAATACTGGTCCAGTTGCAACAAAAATCTCCCTTCTGGCCAGAGGTGGAGCCAGATATTGTGAAGATCCAGAGGGGGGTCTGGTGGGGCCTCCCCTTGAAAAAAAATTACTTCTTAGATGCAATTTCCTGTATTCTAGTGCAGTGGTCCCCATCCCCTGACCGGTACCAGTGGATTAATTGGTACCGGGCCGCCTGCCTAATAATTCATTAATTCTCTTGCATTTATTATCCGAGTCTGAACAATCTTTTATTTTGAAAAATGACTGGATTCTCTCGGCTACATCTCTGTCACTTGAACGGCAAAAATGTAACCCACATGTTCGCAAAATAAGTAAAAAACAGATGTCTTTGGAAAGTTTGTTTTTGAAGAGGAAAAGGCTGTCTGTAGAGACGGAAGAAGAGCCTCCAACTTCCAAGAAAAGGAAAGCTTTTAACAGACAATACCATGAGTTGCACTTGAAATATGGATTTATCGTGACAGGCGATTCCCCACCTCTGTATATTTTTGCGACCGATATCCAATATAAAATATCTACATACCCCGCCCCTGGTCTGTGGTCAAATTGTCCAATGTTGACTGGTCCGCGGTAATAAAAAGGTTGAGGACCACTGTTCAAGTGCATTTTAAGGTGACCTGTTTGACAAATCCCAACCCCATGACATAGAACACTATACAGTATATCAGCATGTTAGCGTGGCCAGCCTCAAGTTCCACAGCTGCCATCTTGGTACAGGGGCCTAAGGTTTCTCACACTATCAGGGAAGTTATTGCCAACTGATGATCAGGCAAGCAGCGTTACCTCCATATGAAGATGACACTGATTAAACTGAGACATTCATTACAATAGACAGGGGTAGTCAATGCAATGTGTTCTATATCTGTGACCTCATGACATGAAAATAAACGTTTTTAAATGAAGAGACTGAGAGGTTTTCTTCCCACAAGGTAACTCTGTTTAATGGGAAGAAAATGTATTGCAAATGAGTACATATTTAATGTACATATTTAACACTGAGTGAATATTAACACATGAATAAAATAGCAAAATGTAGAAATGGAAACAAAGGATCAGGGTTATAATAGATTTGGATTTTTCATTATAGTTTCATTTAAGTTAGTTTTGACTTGTTTCCCCTCTTAATTCAGTTAATTTTAATGTGTTTTTGAACAGGTTTGCTAGTTTTTATTAGTTATATTTTTTCTGAATGCTTACTTTTAGTTTAGTTTTAGTATTAGTTTTATTTTTTCCATATCTTTTATCTTCCTCACAATCCTATTCAAAGAAAAGTGAGGTGTGGATCAGCTGGGTCAGGTTGAGGTGTTTCATTGACTGAGCAGAGGCACAAACATATGGACAGTATGATGTATAATGTATATGTGTATATGTATGTATGTATCCCTATAGCAGGTTGGTGGGGGTGTTGCGGTCCAATTCTAGCCATTTTGGCCAAACATAGATAACCCAGCTAACCGACAGTAAACCAGACAGAAACATATGAGCCAGATAGTAACTTACAGAAATCAGCTCAGCAGAAGTAAATAGGTAGAAACATATAAACTAGCTAACCAGCAGTAAATTATAAATCAAAATATTGTAAATAACGCAAATGACTGTAAAAAGGCAAATACTGTTTAAAATTCTAATTATATTTTCTATATTCATATTCTAAGGATGTGAATATGTTTTTGTGCTCTCATATCTGCACTTTACATGAGCTGCTGTAATTGTAGAATGTCTCCCATGGTGGAATAAATAAAGTCTTAATCTATTCTTAAAAAAATATAGAAATACATATAAACCAGTAAACCAGCACTAAACCAGATGCTCTAACAGATATGTCACAGTTTAATTATCTATAGTAGCATAATTAGCTAACTTTGCTTCAGTTCAGTTCAGCTAGATGTTGCTAGTAGCATCAAACTTTTACTTTTTTTACATTATAAAAGGCGACATACCTCTATAATTGATTTATTCTTCCGCCTCCTCTTTTATTTTGCTTGTGCAGGTTAGGGTTTGGAGGCGTTTTCATCCTGATAAATTCTGCTCTGTACAGACGAGGCTAACACTAGGATAAGCTACATCTGTCTGATACTACGCTCTGTCTCTGTTTACCTGAAAAGGACCTGACTTGAGGGGGGAAAAAACTGACTAAAGTAAATCCCAGAGCTGACTGTGCTACTTTGTGCCAGCTTTAGTCTGTTTGTTTCAGGTAGAGTTTACAACAGAAGACTGTATACCACAGACAGTAAAGTGTGATATGGTGCAACAGGCTAAAACAACTGGAGTGAAATAAATCAATATCAGTCCAACATTGACAAAGACGAAAACAAAGGGAATTTTATCCATAATTTTTTGTACGTTTTCGTTATTTTTGTAAGCACACAATACAGTTTCACTTCGTTATCATTTTCCTTTTAATACTAGTTTTTATTTATTTCATTATTTAAATTTTACTTTTCGTCATTTCCTTTGTTTTCGTTAAAGATTATAACCTTGATTATCACCACTAGTTTGTTTTTTTCCCAATGCTTGAGGACTTCGAACAAATGACAAGACTCTATGATACATTACTGTTTAGAATTAAAACACACAGACTGGATCTATTGGTGGGATGATATTTTTATAGTTATGAGTCAAATGAAGAATATTTTAAGAATGAGGGAAATTTCTGTTTTAATGTATGATTTCTCCCCATATATCAGTTTTAATATGTGTTGTAGCTACACGGGTGACTTTTTTTTTTTTACAAGTCTCCAAAGCCACCCCCCTCTCCACAGATGGGGAGCAACCAGGGGGTGCTGAGCAAAGTTTTAGGGGTGCTGAAACACCCCTAAAAATAGCCTAAACTCGCCCCTGCTGTGAACTTAGATCTGATGGAAGGATGCACTGTTTTATTATCTCTCTCTCTCTCTCTCTCTCTCTCTCTCTCTCTCTCTCTCTCTCTCTCTCTCTCTCTCTCTCTCTCTCACACACACACACACACACACACACAGATATATATATATATATATATATATATATATATATATATATATATATATATATATATATATATATATACATATATATATATATGTGTGTGTGTGTGTGTGTGTGTATGTATATAAAATGTAAGACTATTTACATCTTGCATCCTATCATGAATTCAGTATTTTTCACAATTTCATTTTCTGTGACTTGTGCCTTATTAAGAGGATATGTTTGCATCCAGCATAAAAAGCCAAACAAAGCAAAAACAGCTTTTACATTATTTTCAGTTGCTGTCTGCTGTTTTTCCTCTGTAAAATCAAACACATTGACACCCACAGGACACATGTGGACATCTCTAATCATGTTCACTGTTACCTTTTTCAAAAATCTAAACAAAAACTCCAACATTAGGTTTGGTTATAATCGACTGCTATTTTCAAACATAAGCTTACTTTAAACATTTTCTCTATAATGTGCGTCATGGACACACAAAAGCTTAATGCAGAAAAAAGAATACAGGTGGCACCAATATCCTTTGGATCCTTTGGACTTTAGGAGAAGTAAAAAAATGGGCATTCCGATATTAAACTATGTAAAGCTTTATTTATTTATTTATTTATTTATTTATTTATTTATTACATTGATCGCTTTAGCCCCGCAGGCACATTACAGACCAGTGGTACATCACTTAAAATGTGAAATTGAGGAAATGCCACAATATTTTCAACACAAATGACACGTGTTCAGCTCAAAATTTGCCAGCGTGGGCTTGCTATAGAATAAACCACAACACGCACGCTTATATACACAAAACGCGCACGCGAAAGTCACATTTTTCCAGAGAACAGTCCCCTTGGTCTCTTTAGTGTCTGTGTGGAATGCGCATTGCCGTGCGCCCCCATCCTAGTTCCAGTCCGTGCACGCATTGATGGACTGACCTTCATACTGTATGTCACAGGCAAAAGTCTCAAACTACCTTATGTGGATTAGACTCTTCATCTTATTCCTGAACTCCTTCCTCATGAAGCAGTAAATGATGGGATTCAGTCAGCTGTTGGTGTGCGCGAGGCACACGGTCAACGGGAACATACGTGTGGACTACCTTGTCCCAGTTGGCGACGTTCAGTTTGACTAGTACACTCCACAGAGTGATGGCATGGTTGGGCATCCAGCACAAAAAAATGACAGCACCACAACGGTGACAGACTTGGGATCTCATTTTTGTGTTACATGTTTTCATACTCCTGTTGTGGATGAAGCGTAAAAGCATGAAGTAGCTGATGGACACGATGGACATGGGCATGACAAACCCGACAAGTATTTTCTGTATGTGGTAAACTGCTAACCAGTACTGCCCCCCAGGAAACCTCAGCAAACACAGATTTTCTCCAGTTACGTTGCTGACAGTAGAGAAAATGGGTGTCGGGGCGGTCGCCACGCTCGCCAGTGTCCAGATGATTACGCACACCCACTTGACAGAAAATGGTTTGTTAGTGTTCTTATTCAGAGATGAAGCCACGGACCAGTACCGGGTCACACTCATAGCAGTCAGAAAAAACACGCTGGCGTACATTGTTCATCACGGTGACCGAGTGGATGATTTTGCACATGGCGTCTCCAAAGGGCCAGCTGAAGTCCAGCACAGTGTCCACAGCCCAGAAGGGCAGAGTGAGGACAAACTGCAGGTCTGTCACCGCCAGGTTCAGCACGAAGAAATTCACCCTGGACGTCTTCCGCTCCTGTTTGTTGCGGATGAAAAACAGGACCAACAGATTTCCCACCAGCCCCGCAGCGCACACCACAGAGTAAATGAGACAGATGAGGAACCTGAGGAGTGGGCTCCCGTCTGCGGACACGTCGATGTCCTCCAAGTTACTGAAGCGGTCCTGGCCGAGCGCAGAATCATTTAGACATAGGCTCTCATTCTCTTCAGTCATGTTGTCTGCAGATTTCACACCCGTGCTTCACCAGGAGACGATCTGGGTACCGGTGCATAGACGAAAACATTCACTTGTGAGGAAAGTGACGAACACATGATGCATCCAAACGCAGCATCTTCAGTTCCACTTCTGGTGTGTCCTCTGTTTTCCAAGACGCAGCCAACACTGCTGTGGGCTCTGCCATTATATCAGGAGCCTCCCCCCTTTCCATTCCTGCCTCTCCCGTAATTGTGCGCCCACAGTGCACGAACAGGAGTGGAGTGGGCCACATCACACACTGATGTATGATTAAAGTCATTAAGTCTTAAGTTACTTCCCCGTTTATATATACAAAACAAAAAGTAGAGTTAAAAGCAACAATAACATTAACCATTTGATGCATACTGGTCACTCCAGTGGACAGTTCTACTGTTCTCTTATATATTCATCATGGGTTTTATTGTTTTAGTTCCTCCAGACTCGACAATTGGAACAGCCTCCTCTACTGCCTTACTTCCACACAATTTTAAAAATGATAATACATTCAGAACTCTGTCGCCTGCCTTCTGACTCACACTCATTCTACACTGTAAACCCCAATAAGTTAGCAGAACTCAAAACATTTAAGGCAATTGGTTGCCTCAATTATTTAATGTTGATCAAACTTAAAAAACACAAGTTTCCAGAACTCAAAATTTAGAAGCTCATTAAAATATACTTAAATTAAACCATTACTTATTAACTTAGTATTCTTAGGTTCTGTCAGTCGTACTGGGACACGTTAGGGTTCAGTGTCTTTGTCCAAGGACACTTGAACAGTCAATTATGTGAACCTCTGACCCTTCAGTCATTGACGACCAATTCTACCACAGCCACCCCAGAGTAAAATTTCTGTGTTCTGTCATTGTAATGTGGTGTGATAAATATTGGTGGTTATTTGGAGTGCTCTGAAATTATATTTCAGCATCTACTACATCAGTTAAGTTGATTTTTTCAATCATCCTTATTTGAAACAATAGAAAGAACAGTGCAATACCATTCTCAGCATTCAATTCTTAATTCCATTCAGTTATACCTCATCTATGTTTTTAAGTTATGTTCATTTATATCCACAATCGTTCCTTTTAATAAAAAAAAAAAAATTAGTTGGAAGTACTTAAAAAGAACAAGTTACAGTAACTTAATACATTTCAGTTAGTAGAACTATTCCTCAAACTTTGAGTATTCACAATTTAATATATTTAATTATTCTGAACATCCAGGTTTACAGTGTATGGAGCACATCACTCTGATTCTCAAACAGCTTCACCGGCTCCCTATTCAGTTCAAACTCCTTCTTACCGTAAAGTCCCTTCATAACCTGACCCTTCTTTACCTTTATGACCTCCTCCAATAGCACCACCCCACATGTCACCTTCACTCTGTTAATTCAAATCTCCTCATGCATGTTTGATAGTATGTGTGTACCTGTATGTAGGGGTGCATGTATGTAAGTATATATGAATGCATACATTACTGCAACTTGCCCCTGTCTCCTGCACTATAGGGACCACAATGAAAATAAGCTTCTGGGTTTTATTGTGTTATCCCTCACTGTCTTCTTTATTTTATATGGTCTATGGCACAGGTTGCTGTTACATGTTTTATTTCAAGAATGGTCAATTCAATTCAAGTCTCATGCTCATCATCTGCACCAAACACCAGACTTTGGGGGAACAAGCCTTGCAGCCACCGCCCTCCAAATCTGGAACTCACTCCCACATTCAAATCCCTTTTTAAAACTCATCTGTTCAAGCTGGCTTTTGCTTATGTTTTTTAAACACACATTGGTTGTTTGTCTATTACATAAATAGTCTTTGAGTGTCCAAAAAAGCGCTATATAAATTTAAGGTATTATATCAATTAGTTCATTAGTGTAACTCGTCTGTTCTTAGTACCTGAGCTGCACTAACATGTTTACCTGTAAATCAATTGCATGTTGTTATTAGATTGTAATTAACAGTCTCTTCTTAAACAAAAACTGCATTAAAATGTGTTATTTCATAGTGTTTTGATATTGCTTTTTAAATACATGTTTCTTTGCTTCAAAGTTAAACACATGTCTTCCAGCTGAGTGGACCTTTTTATACCTTCATAAAAAATAGGTTCATTAAAATATTTAAATGTCATTACTTTTTCTACCTAAAGAGGAATAAAAACATGAAAAATAATCTTGACTAAGGTTCTCATAATTCATGCATCAAAGGGCTAAATCGGGTTTATATATAGCATAATGTATGCTATACTTTTCAACATTTGTCAGTCAGTATTCTCTAAAATATCATGGACCACATCTTTGGAATATGTTTGTCCTGAACTTCAATCAGCATCTTCTTTATTATTATTATTATTATTATTATTATTATTATTATTATTATTATTATTATTATTATTATTATTATTATTATTTAAAAAGTATATGAAAAAGACTCAAATCTGTATCATATGATTTGTATTTATTCATATGTAACTGGACTTGTATTTTTATTGTTTTTAATTTAGATTATTATTTCAGTTATTAGTAATTGCATTTTCTTTTCTTTTTTTCTTCCTTGTATTGTTTATTTCCGGGGAGGTATTCACATAAACCTTTTTTTTTAATATAATGATGTTAAGTGTTTGTTAAATGTGTTGTTTGTTATTTTCTTTGTTATTATTTATAATCTGCTAATAAAGAAACCAGTAAGAACTGCCTGGTGTTGACAAACCATCTGTAATCTGCACCAAACTCAGAAATTGGATGAATTAACTCTTTGGTGCCATCTAGTGTTCATTATTAGAAATAAAGAGGAAAGAAATTTAAAACTGGGGTGCAATGTTTTCTTATAGCAGTTTTCCCCACCCCCGAAAAGGAAGAGGGGTGTTGTTTTTGAGTCGGTTTGTGTGATTGTAAGCAGTGTTACACAAAAACTACTGGACCAATTTTCAGGAAAGGTGCAAAGTGGTCCAGAATAGATCCCATTAAAATGTAGTGACTGTAGGTCAAAGGTCAAGGTAATGAAAATGTGATGAGGTAATTCAGGTAAAATATTTGTGGGAGTTTTTATAATAACCACTTGGTTATTATATTGTTAAAAATCCTCTTCACAGCCCGATTACAAGCAGTTAATTAAATGCTCTAACACACACACACACACACACACACACACACACACACACACACACACACACACACACACACACACAAATAATCACCTGTGGAATGGACAGGACTGAAAAAAACCCACCATCCAGTCATTTTGAACGGTTTGAGCTGTTATAGGGCTGGTATGGGGCTGTTATGGGGCAGGTATGGGGCAGGTATGGGGCAGGTATGAGGCAGGTATGGGGCAGGTATGGGGCAGGTATGGGGCAGGTATGGGGCAGGTATGGGGCAGGTATGGGGCAGGTATGGGGCAGGTATGGGGCTGGTATGGGGAGGTCCTACTGGAAGATGAAATCTGTATCTCCATACAGATCCTCAGCAGAAGGAATCAGAAGGAATCATGAAGTCTTCTAAAAGCTTCTGGCAGACTGTTGACCTCAGTGACCTCTGGTTTAAGAAAGTAGTGTGTACCAACACCTGCACTGGACATGGCAGGCAAGTCATGACTGACTGTGGATATTTGACACTGGACCAAGGTCACCATGACAGTGGACCAGATGAGTTCTGTAACTCCTAGGCAATGACACAGGCTTATTTTCTTGTCTAGTCATCTGAACCTGCTTTATCCTCACTAGGGTCACTGGGGGCCTAATCCAGCTACAATGGGTGAAGGTGGGGTACACCCTGTATGAGTCTCCAGTTCATCTCAGGGCTGCACATATATAGACAATCACTCACATTCAAACCTATGGGCAATTTAGATTAACCAGTTAACCTCTCAGTGCATGTCTTTGGATGGTGGGAGGAAACTGGAGTCCCCAGACAAAACCCATGCAGACATGGGGAGAACATGCAAACTCCACACAGAAAGGTCTGGTGTGGGAATTGAACCAGGGTCCTTCTTACTGTGAGGCACCACCATGACACCTGCTGATTTTCTCCCTTTCTGTTTTTTTATTTTAACCTTTATTTATCCAGACAAGTCATTAAGAACACATTCTTATTTATGATAACAGCCTGTCAAGAGACTTTACGGGAAAGGGTAGAAGGTTCAATGGGGCCAATCCCATGTAGTCATTAACAATGCAGTGAGGGATTCCCAACTAAGTACGGAAGATCAACATATCGTTTTTGAAATTACCATATGGAAGCTAAAATTTTGTAAAAATAAACAACTAAGTACTTGAAATCATTTAAATTGTGGGCCCCAAATCTATAATCTATGAAAGTTTAACTTTTTGAATGGAATTATGGAAATAAATTAACTTTTCCATGACATTTAAATTTGTTGGAAATAGTTTGTACATTTACATTTTTTCCCCTCTCACCTTAAATTTTTAATGTGAAAACCAGGATGTATAAAGCTGCATGTAGTTGGTATGTACTGAAACACACCATTTACCAACAGTCCAATGTATTGGCACTTTGCAGTTCAAAGTTGAGAACTTTATTTGTAAAAATGTTAGTTTTAGAGCATTTCTTCTATGGTTATGTTCATGTGTTTTACAGAGGGGAAATTTTGAGGAATTATCAATTTTTCCAAAGTGCCTACATTTGGAAATTTTGGGGGGAAATGGATAACTCTTGAATGCTTCAAATACACATATTTTAGCCAAAAAAAATGTAAAATAAATATTTCACATAAAAAACTACCATTGTTTACCAATTGAAGTCCACACTCGTATTCTGGTTCAAACATGCCATTGTAATATATCCTGGTGTTCAACAGCTCATTGTCTGCCTACCTGTCACCACTGATTATAAATGTGATCTAATTTATTGGAACATTGATAGATGATTGATCAGATGACAGCCTTTAAAATCCAAAATTCTCTATTGGAAAACAATCTTCTGTGAATGCTGTGTTGCTGTTGCACTTCGGAGTGATTTATATTTTTGTAAAACTGAATTTGTTCATCTTCATTTGATGTGAGACAATTGCAGGTGCATTAATGTGGGAGGCGTATATATAGGTGTTATTAAAATAATGTCATTAATGTGGCAATTGTATATAAAGGTGGTATTAAAATAATGTGATTAATGTGGGTACTGTATATATAAGTGTTGTGAAAATAATGTATATATAAATATATAGGTGTTATTCAAATAACATGACTTGGAGGTAAGGCTGCTAAGAGGTTAAAACAAAAATCCAAGCAGAGACAGAAAATTAACAGAATGCATTTTATTACATCTAAACTTTTCTACATAAACGGGTAACATTCAATAAGTAAACAATTTCTTCCAATGCAGGTAATAAATATTTTTTCACTTGGTATATTTGTACAAACTGACGAGGGTCTACTGTACACCGTCTTCTCCACGAAAAGCCTTTTTATGATTTTTCTCAAGCTGTTGTAATTAAACAGAAACTGTTCATTTTTAAGGCAGTAAGTGCACATGTTTACTCAAGTGCACTTGACTTTGACATTATTTCAGTTATTTGAGACTCGTTATTGGCCACAGTCCTTTTTTTTTAATAGAACAGCTTTAATTTTCTAAAAAATATATAAATTAATTTATTCTCTCGCTCTGGACTGACACACAAAAAGCATACAAACGGACATCAAACACCCACGGTTGGATCTGACTCATCAGGTTTCAGGTTTTCACACAGACATAATATACATATTGTTGACTTTTCCCTTTTGTCAGGTGACACATTGAAAAAGTTGCTTGTTAAAGTTGCCTGGAGCTTTTCCTTATAAAAATTGGCCTTATTCTGTCCACTTTTTTTTTTTTTCTGTGTAGACGCTGGCTTTGGGCCAATGTCCACCATTTTGTTGCTGCACAAAGGAACATTTTAAACCTGTGTGGAATTTAAGTTGAACTGAGATGGCAACAGCCTGTGCTTATCCATCCTGGCATGTAATTTGACATTAAAAAAAAAAATCAATTTATCTGGTGAATGACTGAGAAAACAAATCTATAATGGCTGTCTCTCCTTTAGAAAACAGAGAATGGCAGTCCACACACTGATGCTGTGGACATTCTGAAAAAGCTGAGACAATTGAGTCATGACATATGGAGCCAGTTTAAGGAGCAGGAATACATTCAACATTGTCTGCGTTCACATATTGTCTGCTGCCCACCATCTCCTTACAAAATTAGAGGACAAGAAAAAGAGGTTTCAATAAATTCAATCCAATCAAAAGTGTCCCAACTCAGTTTAAAAGGGTGATTTTCTGAATTTGGTGCACTTTGTGTCCCACAGGTTTGACGTCAAAGATTTTCATATAAACTAAACCACAAAATACATTCTAAAATATGAAATGAAAATGTCCATGTGTCTTTGCATTATGACGCACAAACATATTTAAAATTTAATATTTTCAAACATTTTATGGGTTTCTTCAGTCAAATAAGCATGTCCCCACTGAGCAAAGTTACTTTTTTATTGAATATAAAACAAATAAAAATAGCCAGTAAGTACAGTTTTTTCTGCTAATATAATAATTTATCTGTCTACTTTAACCCTAATATAAGAAAAATATGATTTTTTTATTTTTTTATTATTATTTCTAAAATAGCACTATTTCATTTTCTCCCCTAGTTTTGTTCAACCCGATAACAGGATATCAATGAGGCCCTTTTTAAATAATGGCTTAGTGACACTTTTCCCACTTTAACTGTAAAGATAGGTCATTATTACCATACTTTCTTATCTATATGTCATTGTTTTTATCATCAGACTGACATTGTCAAGCTCAACCTTTCAACACTGTTACAAGCGTAAATTATATTTAGTTGTTTGGGGAAAAAAAACGTTTAAATTTTCTTGTTTTCCTCATGCTTTCTTATGTTCCATACCCTAGCTAAGGTGGATCTATGACTATTTTTAGCTAAAATCTTCAACCCCAGTAACATTCAACCCCATAACCAAAAGAACACTGTTATGGGGATGAGTCTTTGTTACGGGGTTGAAAGTTGAACTGTTGTCCAATGTGTAGCCAATTCAGAGAATCACCCAAAAACACTGATGATAGATATTGAGGCTAAAAAAAGAAGAAGCACAAACTACACTTTCATCATCAGCTCCCGGAAAAAAAAAAAGAAAAAGAGAGGTTAAATCATGAATTCAATCACTAAGACAAGACCGTTGGAAGAAAAGCTGGCAAATAATAATAATAATAATAATAAAAGACATGTTAAATAAAGTCTCAACTCCAGAACACTCACTCATGGAAATAAAACAATTCTAAAAATATAATATATAGAAATAAGAATATAAAATAAATAAAATGGTGCACAACACAGGAAATACACAAGACTTGTCCCAGCAAATGATTGTTAGTTTGAGAGAACCAGTAAGAAATAGAGTTGAAATTGTTGAAATAAATGGAGGGTGAGGTCAGGGTGGTGTGTGTGTGTGTGTATATGTGTGTGTGTGTGTGTGGGGGGTTCTAATTCGGCTGAGTCAGATGTCTGTGAGGAGGAATGAGACGGGGAGGTCAAAGTTGAAAAGGAGCTCTGATGTGACCTTCTACAGCAGGTGTGTCAAACTTATTTTAGTTCAGTTCCACATTCAGCCCAATATGATCTGAAAAGGACCAGACCAGTAAAATAATAACAGTGAACCGAATACAATTACATTATGATAATGTTTCCCTCAAAATGGGAAGAACATCAACAACTTGACACATCTCCGGCAAAACAAGTGTAATTTTAACCATTTTCTGCCTCAGTCTATGTCATGTACAACTGACATTTCAATTACAAATACACTAAACATTTAGTAACAGGCAGAATATTTGTAAAATGACACTTACTTCTCTTCAGATATTTCAGGTGGTTCATATTTGTTCAGGGATTTATTCAGCTATTTGTAAGGACGGTTTGTTAATGTAAATATTTTCATGTAATTAAACTTTTTACATTAAAATCTGCAGGTCTGACCTAATTTAGATCTAATTATTCTGTATGTAGAACCTGAGTTAAAAGAATTTTTACACCATTAATATCTTCATTGTTATTCATCCTACAGGCCAGATTGGACCATTTGGCGGGTCAGATTTGGCCTTGTGTTTGACACCTGTGTTCTACTGAGAAACACAGCTACAATCCAAAGTGTCTGACGCAAAAAAAAGGACGATACATTCACAAGTAAAACCCATGTCCTGTATTTTCTAAAGCCTTGACATTTCTACATCATGCTGCTTCCTGGCTGGTAGGATTTTAAAGTTCCAGACAGGTCTTGTTATTTTTACCCAGCTGGCTTTGTGCCTGGGACATGTCCAGATCCTCTTCTAACTTTATCATTATGGCTCTCAGTTAAGTCTGCTGATATTCTTTTCTCCCATTTCTCTACATGTCACACGTGGACATCAGAATTATTTTAAACAGGGTTCCATACTTCTTTCCAGGCTCAAATGCAGAGGTGGATGTAACTAAGTAGAAGTACTTCCTTTACTGTACTCAAGTAGAGTTTTTAGGTATCTGTACTTTACTTGAGTATTTATTTTTTATTTTTCTGGCAACTTTTTACTTGTGCTCCCTACATTTTCATATAAATATATATAGTTTATACTCTTTACATTCTCAGAATACACTCGTTACGTTTTCAAGCAAAATAAGTCGTGTATCAGAAATTGTGACTTACTATAGATAACTTTGACTTTTTATCTCATAATTCTGACTTTTTTCCTCTAAATTTGGACTTTTTATCTCATAATTATCCATTTGTTTTCTCATAGTTATTTTTTTTAATTTATTTTTTTAAATCTCCTACTTATGACTTTAGAATTTTTCCTAAATTTCCTGTCCGTATCCACTAAACTGACCCTAACCCTAACCCAATAAAAAACATAATCTACACAGTAACTCATTTTTAAATCCTTCATTTGTTGATATTTTTCTGTTTTACTTTTTACTTTAATACAATTGAGAACTTGTCCTTTTTTTTTTTTTTTTAACTTTTACTTCAGTAAAGGAGTTGAATTAGTATTTTTTTTCACACAAGTAGCTGTATTTCTACTTAAATATTTAAGTAGAAGTAGATGTGTTTTCTCTGATGAACTCTGTAAAGCCCTGTGAATCGACCTTTTTATGATTTGGGACTCTACAAATAAAATTTAATATTGAAATTGAAGTACATAATGTGTGTACTTTGACCCCCTCTGCTCAAATTTCTTGAGTTTTGGAGTGAGTTGTTTTCTTGACTCCAAATGGTAGCAAATATCTTCCATTTCTAAGCATGAGGAGGCATGAGCAGGTCTGTTTATAGATTTGTGGGGGACCCGAGCAAGATGCTGTTTACGCCCCCCCCCTAGTTTGATATGAGATTATATGAGTAAAATACAACCTGCTGTTAAAATTAAACATCCCAAGTTCAGCCACTTAGACAAATTAAATGGATTAACATAGTGTAATGGAAAGAAAATAACAATCCTCTGTGCATTAATAAATAAAACAGATTTCTCGTGTTTATTAAAAATGTTTACTTTAGGTAAATTACAGTGTTTTTTTCATTTAATATTCTGGCTAACAAGAATTGTAAGTGGGCAGCTGTCAATCATTCCCATCATCCCTGTCGGTGTTACATTACATCACGAATTGTGACAAATATGAGCTAATAATGCTACAAAAACACGAGCTACAGCTTATTATTGCACTTTATTGATCTATCTACTTTGGGCCCCCTTGGTGGCTTGGGGGCCCTGTGCATTCACCTAGTTCACCTATAGGAAGAAATGGCCTTGGGCATGTCCTTCTACCAACAATATTTCAATTAAATTTTATTTAAATCACAACAACACCATCTCACAGGGTTTTACAGGGTTGACTGGAGAGAACAATCAACCAAAATATGAATATAATATGAAATGGTTCACTTCCTATATCCTCAGGGTTGAGAACATCATGTACTGTAGGTAGATTTAAGTACAGTAGTGGACAAGAGTTTGTGGGCACCACATGGATTTGTGAACATTATATTAACAATAATTTTTAACTAGTTCTGTCAAAATTAACACATTAACGCCGATTAATCCAACATCATGTTTAATATGCTAAAAAAAATTTAATGCGATTAAGTGGAACTGTTATTTTGTTTCAAGTTGTAGAATAAACAGATTAATTGCATAAATATTCATAATTTGCATGTTTTGTCATAGTTAGTGGTGTTTTTGACTAGGTTTTGGATTTTTCATCAGTATTTTTGTATAAGTTTATTTGTTGCCAATTTTTAAATGTTGGCATATATCGTTTCTCTGCATTTTTTCTGTTTCTTCGTACATTTTTGAGTACTTTGTGGGAAATTTGAGTAAAAAAACAGGGACAGAATAATCAAAGAGCATAAAGTGTTTTGATGGAGTTTTCTTTTCACTGAAGCACTTCCATGTTAAAATACCACACTGTGAAGCATACATTAGTCTGCAATTCTGCTACTGTAGCACTAGGCTAATGCTAGCACTAGGCTAATGTGTCATTTAGCCTACAACAAACAGGTTCAGTGCAAATATATTCCTTTCTTTTTTTGAGTGTTTGCTCATGAAAAATTAAACACAATCAATATAGATTAAAGCGTAATATTTGATTATGATTCATAAAAATTAATACAGAGCAACCTGATAAAAAAGTTATTTAAAAAAATCATTTGACAGCTTCATTCTTAACCCTTATGCCTCCCTAAATAGCAAACAAGCATACATACAAAAAAAATCACCATAAGTCAAAAATTTTTTCTACCTTTTTGATTTTTATAAAAATCTCTTAAACAACTTCCTTCCCACTCAAACCAACCAAACGTTCACCAGTTTTTAAGGAATTTAACCCTTTAAATACACGTTTAATCCCTTGAATTTTGAGTGATTCATTCCAGCCCTCCCAAACATTTGTGGCGGAATTATTACTGAGCAAATGGTGCCTTTGCACGGGACTAAGAACTCCGTAATTATTCCAAATTACCAGTGGTCCATAGGTAATAATTATCCTGTGCGAATAGGGAAAAAATGCTGGATTTCAAAAATACAACTAAAAAGAAACATTTCTGCCAAATTTTATGCCAACAGCTGCAACAACAGTTAAAAAAACACGAGAAAAATGTTCAAAAATGCTTGAGGGAGACAAAAGGGATAAGTTACTGAAATCTGTATTTTTTCCTTCTACATGTGCTCTGTTCTCTTCAGGACTTAACTAAATTACTGACAGCTTCAACTGTCAGTAATTTAGCTTTATTTTTTTCCAAGAAACAATAAAAAATAATTTATATCTGTTTATCGAATGGAGCTTCATCTTTTGAAACATAAAAACATATTTTCCTGCAAATATTTCATGGTAATATTGGAAACTGTGTAAAATTTTAAAGGTGTGCACAAACGTTTTCCACATCTGTAGATTAAGGTCTACATTTTCGTAGATTTAACTGGTAATGTTATTTTGTCAGTTATCACTCATTTTATTTTTACTTCTATCAGGTGAGATTTGTGTTGAGAGCTTGTGAGAATCAAGGCTTAGTCAAACAGTGTCCATTTTGTCCTGCGCGTGTCTTCATTTCATTTTAAACCATAAAGACCCAAACATCCGCTGCTGAGCAAAACCATCTACTGATCTAAAATGTTTAATATCTGTTGATCTTATCAAACATGTGACTAACTGGTGTCGAATAAAGGTTGTCATCTTTTCATGGTCATCACATATGAGCCAGATGTTCAGAGATTCCATAGTTACCATGGAAACACAGTCATCTTCTACAACATTGATTCAACAGTAAAACTGATGGAGTTTGATCAATGATAGTGGATGGACACAGTGGTTTTTACAGTCAGTTAAACATATTTTGTTGAAAGGTCGATTTCTCTTCAGTTTTTTCTGTTTCTGATATAATAAACCTTTAATCTGATCTTTTATGAACAACTACATGACCCAATTAAATATGGAAAAATGTGGGATTTTTTCTTAAAAATGTAAAATACAGAGAATATTATAATAAATGGAGATAAATATCTTAAGAAAGGTTAAATAAAGAAAATAAATATTTTGATTTGGAAATTGCCACAAAAGTAGCACTGGGTCTTTATGCTCTTTTTTGCCTGCCATGATTTACTGACAGGCAATATCAGCAGCCTTTATCAGTCATTGGCTAAAGTTGATATATAAATTGGTATTGGCCTCCAAAAATCCATATCATGAGTTAATATCGTAAGGTTCAGAAAATATGAGGCCTGTGAAAATGACTTTGCAGTGTAAGAATCTGCCCAAATCACCTTACAGTAGTTTCTCCCAGTGGAATGAATGGGACAGAAGGTTTGGAACATGTCGGCCAGGTAAGAAACAACCTGGCAAAATAACCAGAAGTAGAGCGGCCGCCATGACTGGGCAGTGGATGCGAAGCATAAAGAACTAGCGGCGAGTAGCGCAGGGTTCCTCAATAGGCGGCCCACACCAACTTGTGAGCAAAAAGATTCTTTTTTTGAAATATTGTAATGTTGCGACATAAGCGCGCCGTGTGGAGTGTGTGAAGCGCGGCTCTCCTGCGACATATGTTTAAACTGGACATTGTCATCACTTCTCAGCCATTTCCCCATGTGGTGGGCGTCTGGAGGTGCGCACACACACACACACACACACCTGCTGCATAACCGGACCACTGTTATATACTCATAATTCACAGGCTTCATAGAACACTTGGTAACGGGCCACCGGCCGCCTAATAATTACCTAATTCATTTATTCATTATTTCTCTTGTATTTATTATCCGATTCTGAACAATCTTTTATTTTGAAAAATGACCGGATTCTGTCGGTTACATCTGTCACTTGAATGTCAAAAATGTAACCCACATGTTAGCAAAGTAAGTAAAAAACAGATGTGTTTGGAATGTTTCTTTTCAAAGAGGCAAAGGCCACTGAAGAGACAGAAGAAGAGCCTCCAACTGCCAAGAAAAGGAAAGACAATACCAGGAGTTGGACTTGAAATATGGATTTATCGTGACAGGTGATTCCCACAGATCAGACCCGCTCTGTATAATTTGCAGCGACCAATATAAACGATCTATGTAACCGCCCCCGGTCCATGGTAAAATTGTCAAACGTTGACCGGTCCGCGGTAATAAAAAGGTTGGGTAACCACTGGACTCCAGGCACAGACATTCATTCATTGTTTTGGGTTTTTCTTCTGTTTGTGTTTATATATGGAGGATAATTGGTGCCATTGTTTATATGAGTTAATATGATTTCAGTTTGATGTATGTTCCATGTAAGTATTGTAGCTTGTGTGTAATTAAATAATGTGGTAATTGTTATGGCCATGGGTGGAGCTTAGGGATATATATAAAGGGGAGTATTTCCCAGGAGTGTGGGGGGGTGTAGTTGGAGATAAATTCTGTAGATTTAGAGAGATTTGAATTTGAAGTAGAAGTAAGAGTGTGGCTGAAATCAGTGCTGGATGGTAAAAGAGACCAATTTTATTTTATTGTGTTTTGATCTCTTGTAACAATTTTTTTCTTTTTCTTGGGTTTTTTGGTATTTTTACACTGTAAAAACTGTGCACTCCTCATCACTGCTGGTTTTGGACTTCGGTGTAAATAAATGAAAAACCACTGAAGTCAAACCAACCCTTGATAAATATATTTATATTTTTTAGTATTAATTATTGAAGTATGTCCAAGTGGCTGCTGTTACAGCTGTATTACTGTTGATTTGTTCCAGCAGACTAGCAAAGTATATTTTTTTAAATTTTATTTAGAGTTAAATAGCTTTCAGAGCAGACTGTAATAACCAAATATTTATTTTGAGTAAATGGTTGGTTTTCAACTTTTGTTTCCAGAGTGAAATTTGGCTTTATAACCCTGACAAATAGTATTCCTGAATCCCAGGAGACAACTAATAATGTTATAATTGACTATAAGTGCAGATTCAACATTATTATCAGTATTGTCACTGGAGTGGGGCTGTTGTGGCACCCCCCTCCCTGCCGCCGTGTGCCCCACAGGTGCTGTGGCCCTCAGCTTGGTGCCCAGGTCATAATTTGGCCCTTGATGAAATCTAATTGGGGAACCCTGTAGTAGCGGATGTGTAGGTGTCCAGAGAAAACCGTCAACAACTCGTCCTATGTCTAGATCTGGAAGGATATGTGCCACCATCAGATGCTACAACAATAGTAGGAAACTATCAAATGACCTGTAGTTGTTGTTTTGCTGCTCATTGCTGGTTAGGCTATGAATAAAATAGTTCAGAATATCTACAAGGAAACAAAAAAATCTTAAAATCACACTGTAGCCTTATCATGTTAACGTTAGCTTCCATCATCATGCCATTTATGTTCAGTCTATTTTCATGCTTTATCCTAATGTGATATATTTATAATATATATTCTTGAAATTTCAGTTATCCCACAGACCCCCCTGACCCTCGCGAGGATAAAGTGGGTGCAGACGACCAGACGATATTTATGACATTTCAGTTATAACTGAAACAAATATTATTTGTAATCACGTAAGCTAATTAAATGCCAGTTACCGTGTTCAGTCTATTCAATGTAGCCTGTCTACTAGAACATTTCATTATATTAATATATCAGTTCATCAGATCCTTCATCAGCAGTTTTGTGGGTAACACGTTACAAAGTGAGTACTTGGATTAATTTTTTTCAGTAACGTGTAATATAATGTGTTCGTTTTGTGAATTCAGTAATCAGTAACACTGTTACTTTCTGAAATAAGTAATCCATTACTTTAAGAATTGCCCTCAATAAGGAAAGGAAAATCCCAGCATTTCTGATTTTAGTCAAATGCGGCTGCTTGTGGATATCTTAAAGATGATCTGGTTCCGTACCAGCCCAATAGAGCCCTTCGTTCTCAGAATGCATGTTTATTGAAAGTTCCTAGGGTTTCTAAAAGTACAGTAGGAGCTAGAGCCTTTAGTTATCAGGCCCCTGTCTTATGGAATCAGCTTCCCTTTAATATTAAAGATGCCGAAACAGTCTCTACATTTAAAATTAGGCTGAAAAGATTCCTGTTTGAGAAAGCCTATGGTCAGGTTAGTTAAAAATTATGTGACTCATATATCATGTATACAAGATGTATGAGTCACAGTTCAGTCTAGGCTGCCCTAGGAGTTAGAATGCTGGGGGAAGTACAGACACTGAGTTCTTTCTCTCTCTCACACCTGTTTCTGTCATTTGTATAACCTATCTTTCATACCAAGTCTGTTCATGACTAGTCACCTGGTGTCCCCTTTCCCACCTCCCCCCCTGGGGGGAGTGGTGGCTCTCCTGACAGTGTCTGCACGGGAGCCATGGACAACAGGATCTGCAGTGTCTCGCCTGTGCCGACCTGTGACCCCAGCCCCCCGTCCCTGCCTGTCTGGACCAGCCCCCCCCCCCCCCTTCATTTATAAATGGACGTTCATCTATAGCCTGCCCGTCCATGGGAGTGAATCTCTCCTTCAATGTGGTTCTCTTCAAGATTTCTTCTCTTTCCCACTGGGTTTTGAAGTGTTTTCTTGCCGAGAAGGAGGGTCTAAGGACAGGGGATGCTTGGGACTTTTCATGTATCTCTGTAGTTGATTGTGTTTTTGTAAAGCCCTGTGAGACGACTTTGTTGTGATTTAGGGCTTTATAAATAAAATTGAATGTGTCGGCGAGGAAACAGCATTGTGATACGTCTGTGCCCTGATGATCTGCCTGTGTGTGTGTGTGTGCGCACCCCGGTAAGATGGCAGAGGACAGCGTTTGATTCATGGAGGTAAATGGTCTACATTTATATAGCGCTTTTCCACCTTCATGGTGCTCAAAGCGCTTTACATTAGCTTCACATTCACCCATACACACACACACTCATACACCAGTAGGTTTCTAAGGTTCTGTCAGTCCTACTGGGGGCCTAAGTCAGGGTTCAGTGTCTTGCCCAAGGGCACTTCGACATGTGGACAGCCAGAGCTGGGACGCGAACCACCAACCTCTGCCAACGCGACCCACTCTACCAACTGAGCCATGCACATTGTTTTGTGTTCTCCAGCGAAAAGGACAAAAAAACCTGTTTAGCACTGTGTTTACAAATATTTATGCACTTGGAAAGTTGTTTCATTTGTGTCATGCACTGTTGTTTTGTGCACAGCCTAAATATTTAGGTATGGTAAGCTACATTCATATAGCTTGTTAAGATAAAGGAAAAGAGGAAACAACATTGGACATTTGTTATTACAGTTATTGGGTTTTATTAGGCTATTATTTGGCCTATTATATTTTATTTATGGCAGCTGTTGAATTTCTAATTCTCAAAGGATGAATACCTACCTGCTTAACACTTTGTTTCCATATACTTGTGCACTTGGAAAAAATAAATACTGTCGAGTAGAAATTCATGCTTTTAGGGTTCATACTTGTGTTATCAAATGCCTTATGTTAAATAAAACCTGCAATATGTTGACTGTCTTTCCCGTCATTATCCTGCAGTTACAATACGGTTCCATGACTCATTCATACTGTATACAGTAGTCAGCACTTTGGGTGCATCGAAAGGAAGCTGTGTGTGAGCTACAGGCAGAGACATATCCCAAATGGTTTTTAATTGTTGGTAACAGATAATTACTCTAATGCGTTACTTTTATTGATAGGTAACATCGTAATGTAACAGATTACTTTTAATTGATAGTAACGTAATGGATTACGTTCAAAAGTAACTATACCCAACACTGTTCATCAGTCACCAGAGGACACTGTCTGACATCATCAAACCATGTCACTTTATTCATACCGTCGTGCCGTTGGGAGTTTAATGACCAACACCTACCCAGTAATGGTGCCGTCACAAGATGTCGATGTACACAAGTCACTCCTCGGATCGGTATATAGTGAATATTTGGTTCATAAGGGTTAGTAGCTAGAGTTGCACAATAACTGTGTCAAACGAATTTGACATGAGCTTTTGGAATGTTGTAAAAAACAAACAAACAAACAAAAAAAAACGGATTCACATGTGGTTCTATAAAGTGGTTTTGTAGAAAATAATCCACAGCGATATAGTGTTGTCAGCACGTAGCACTGTAGGCTCCAATAAATAGTGGAAGAAGCAAAGCATTGTGTTAGTGTGTTTTAGTCAAACTCATCAGGAGTTCCATAGATATAGAAAGGGTAGATGCCACGCCTCCGGTGTCCAGATACGTGAACACAACGGCCATATTGGAGCGTTTCTCTTGTCAAGGCGTTTCCACTGTTTTCGTGCTTGGTAGTTCAGACAAATTGCAACATGACCCAGTATTATATATTATATATCTGTTTCATCCTGCAAAGAATCTTACATAGAAATGTTAGAAGATTGACAAGTTCATTTATTTTCGATGTGCACATTTCCTTTATGTAGAAATCAAGCCAAATAAAAGCAGCCTCTTGCTTTGTTGAGAGTGGTGACAAGTACCTCTCCAATATGGCAGCTGAATACACACAGGCATCACACTGTTAAGGGATAGGACGTGCAACATCTACCTTTCTATATCTCTGAGAAGTTCTATCAGACAGGCTTACACACTTTACTAGAATATGTTAGAGATGCTTCAAATGTTGAAGATGACAGTTAACATAAAAAGAGAAATGTTTCAATTTACTGTGAAAGGAATTTAGTCTATTTTAGTCAATAAAAATACTGTGAAATTCAATGCACCTGCACTAAGGCACTCAGGCCTGTGCAATAAAACACTATTGATCAATATTAATTAGAATTTTTGTTGAATATCAGATGTTACAATTATAACATTTACATCATGATAATTATCTTTATATATACAATTTAACTAGAACTGTCAAAATTAATGCATCAACAAGTATTAATCCATCATCATGATTAATGTGATTAAAATTTTAATCATTTGAAAGCCCTACATGTTACCAGTATAAGAATGTTAAAACCAAGAAGAACTGGATCTTGTGTCTTTTTAATTTGGTAAACCAGAAATGTGCTTCCTCAAAGTTTAAAGTGGAATCACTTTAAAGTGGAATCACTCGCCTGCCTGTCCATTCAAAAACATAATCACATTATCTGAAGAAAGTATTGATATATTTGCACCAAATTTAAACTGTGGATGCATCTTGGAATGGAGCAGAAATCTATTGAAAATGAGTACTTTCAAATATAAATATATGTGTAATAAGTTTTATACAAAGACAATGTAATCTAAATTATAGGGCAGTAACTTTCAACAGAATCTTCACTATATTTGGCAGAGGTGGATTAAAACTCATGCTATTTAATGTGATCTAATGTTGTGAAAACACTAAATCATGAAAGTACCTCACAACAGTTTGGATCTTACTACGTCTCTGGTCATTTGCATTTTCTTGAGTTTATTAATGAATAATTTATGACCACAAATAACTTTTAGAAACAACTAGAAATCTAACTGGAGAGAAACTATGATTAGACACTTATTGTAAAACCTATTGACACTAGAACTATTGATATTGATTGCATATTTTGGATCATCAGATCGTTGATAAAACTGCACAACAAATGTCTTACATATCATGTAACACATGTATATGAACCAGAATGTGAAGGGGATTTTGAAAATTGAGGGTTTTTTTTTGCCTTATACAGATAGATTTTGAGAAGATTTGGAATTTGTGTTTGTGCAATTTATGTCAACTTGTCTGCAATATGTTCCTAAAAGTTCATTTTCTTGACTCTCATTTAGATTTCTTTTTTTCCTAAAAATCTGTCTGCTGTGTGGGATGAACATGGTTTTAGATTCCACCAGGATAGAAGTGAAGTAGATGCACTTTGTTCCAAAGAAAAGTCTAACCCAGCACTACTGCGGAACTACTGCTGGAGCCTTGTGACTGATTCAGACTTCCAGCCATAGAAGATCCAGCAAAATAAAAGATTTATCAACTAATATTGGGTTCCAATCTGTTTGTTTCCACTCATTGCTATTGCTAGACTGTATTTTAATAGATATGTATTGTATTATATAACTGGAAACTAAACTGATTATTATTATTATTATTATTATTATTAAAAACCAACACATGTTGAATCTTAAAACAGATATCAAATGTGAATTCTACATACCACAATTGACTAAAACCACACTAAAATCCATTTGTAAAAAATATTTCATAGATCTTTGTTGTAAAGTGTTATTAAGAAAAACCAGCACCCTGTACAACAAAACCTGAATATATACTGCTCATAAAAGATGAATAGTTCTAATGGACCACGAGGAAAAATTATATATCTTTGCAGAATTATCCAGTTTTGCACCTATTTTATAAGTGATTCAATGTCCCCTGACTTAACTTTTAATTAGTATATGATGTATCAACATTTTTCTGGAAGTCTTTGTCACTCCAGCTTCTCAAATCTGACGGCATTTGAGATGGAGCAAAAATATATAAAATAAATGAAAAATATTTCCTAAAATTGTGTTGTACAATGTAATTGGAAGAATGCCATATATTGCAAGAGGAACCCTGTTTAAATCTTGATAATGAAATGGTTAATGTACCAAAACGGTGGTCAAAGGTCGCTGCTAACTGCTTAGGACATTCACCCTCTACTCCTACGCATCCACACCAACAGGCACTAGTTTAAGCATTGGTCAGTAATTCCAGCAGACAAACAGGACACCTGTGTTTGGACATGCCCACAAAACAAGACACTTATCAGAGGAGACATGTCACACATGAGCTGAAAACACAGGGCAACTCAAACTCTACTCCATTCTGATCGTTGTCATAGGTATCGTAAGTTATTTTTGGCATTGTGCAAAATGAAACAAAACAAAATCTACTGGCTCAAAACTTTAAGTTGGCAAATCTGAAGCTTGTGAAAGACTCGCAACTAGATGTGATGTCACTGCAAGTCTATCTAAGTAGGTCAAAATGAAAAACCAGCCATGGCTCATTTCCATTTACACACTACGCACTCATAGCATTAACCTGAAAGTTTAAGGGAATATGTAGATGCAACTTTAAATATACATAACACAACCATTAATATATGAATAAACCATTCATTAGCTCTCATCGTTCAAAAGAAAAAGAACACCGTGGTTTTACAAAGAGAAGGAGAAAGTGAGAGGGAGAAAGTTAAGTTAGAGGGGAGGAAAAAAAATCTTTATGGTCTAGCATAGGGGTCTCAAACTCCTTTTCTGCATTTTCTCCTATGGGCCGGACCAGTAGAATTAAAATATAATAACTTATAAAAAATGACAACTCCAAATGTTTGTCATTGTTTCAGTGCAAAAAAACCCCTCATTAAATTATGAAAATATTTTTTTTTAATTATCCAAATACAAAAAAAGAGTTTAATTTCATAAGGAAAATAAGGGCAATTTTAACAATATTCTACCACAATTTATCATTTGTCCATGTGTTTTATTGTGGATCAGTTCTTCAAAGACACTAAACAACAGAAGCAGAAAATGGCTCAAATTTTGTGAAAATTTCTTTAGACATTTCAGGTTGTTGTTGAGGTCATTCACATTTTATTGTTACAGGATAGTTGGCAAATGTAAATATTTTCATAATTTAATATTATTTTTTTAAGTCAAACAATGACAAACATTTTACCTTGTCGGGTAAAGAAAAAAACTGAGAAGAAAATATAGATTCGTTTCAAAAGTTCTTATGCTCTCCATCCCACAGGCTGCATTAGAACCATTGGCGGGCTGCATTTGGACCCAGGGCCGCATGTTTGAGACCCCTGGTCTAATGTATAAGCTTCGAGTGGGAGAAAATCACCTCAGTCCTCCTGTTCAAAACAGCAATTAAAGGAGGTCACTACACTGAAAATGTCCCCATTTAACATACAAAAGTAAAAGAGGAAAATAGATTTTGTTCTCTGTACATGGTGTCACTCTTTCTCTGTGTAAAAAAGAGTGTTGTTCCTCTATTGTGTTTTTGCTCAAGTATGGTCTCTGCCACTTGTGCCAGTGAAGCATTAAAGTGGGTCCGAGGCCCAAATAATGAACAGATTTCTGATTTAGGGTTAGTCTAGTGAAGGGATGTCTGGGCTGCTCTTCTTGACACAGTCTTGTCAGCATCACTCCCCAAACGTTTTGAGTTTGATGACCTGGGCCAGTGTGGATCGAAACCTTACCCTGCAGTCAGTCAGCCATTGGCTTCCTTACTGGATCGTAGCTGGACACGATACACGGTCCCGGCTCCTCTCCAGTCAGTCCAAAGATATGACGTCAGGTATCCCGCGGTAAATAGCTGCCACTGCCGCCTCTGCGCTACTCCGCCCAGCCACCACCCCGGGGTGCGTGTGTGAGGAGTGTGAGCTGGAGTGTGTGGACGAGTGCGAGGACGAGTGAGAGTCACGAAGGCTGCTGGATGACACCAGGCTGCTGCTGCTGCCGGAGTTGCTGGCCCCGTTGGTCGGTGTGGTCAGTGAGGAGGCCGAGGGCGCCCCCGACTGGTCGAGGAATAACTGCGAGGAGGAGGAGGTGCTGTAGGGGAGGAAACGATTGAGGAGCAGGTCGTGGTCGTCTGAGGCAGAGGCAGCGGCGGCTGCTGCCATCACCATGTTGTAATGCTGATGAGAGAAGCAAAACACACATCATCTGAGTCAGAGGTGGTCAAAGTACAGCACACATTCTGTACGTAAGTAGAAGTACAGGTACTGGTGTGAAAAAATACTGATTCAAATGCTTTACTGAAGAACTACAATTTCTCAATTATAATAAATTACAAAAGAAAACTGCATTTTTTTCCTCCCATGAATGCAATAATACTTATTTAAGCAGGAAAAATCTGAAAAGTCTCAAAAGTATCAAAAATAAAGCCTTTAAAAGTGAGTTACTGTGTAGAAAATGTGTTTGATTGAATCACAGTTACTCATTTTGGTGGATATGGGCAAGAAATGTAGGCAAATTGGGGGGAAAATGTCATAATTAAGATTAAAAAGTCATAATAACATTTTAAAAAAGTTATAAATATGAGATTAAAAAATGTCATGTTCTGTACCTTGTACTTTCTGTTTTCCTCTCTGTCTGCATGTTTTTTCTGCTCTGCGTCTCTGCTCTGTGTTTCACCTTTCACCCTGTTCTGTCTCCCTGGCCAATCATTGATACAACTCACCTGGTGAGAGCAGCTGAACTCATCAGGTGCGGAGTATAAAGTCTGCATTCAGACCTGACTCTGTGCCAGATTATCATGACCTGTTCCTCTGATTTTCCCGCAACCTGTGTTTTCCGTGTCCCGTGTACCAGTCCCGTTTCTGTCCGACCTCTGTTTTCTGCCTGTGATTTCTGCCTGCCTCTGCTGATACCGAAGTTGGACCGGACCCTATTACGCCCCTCGCCGCCTGCCCCGACCTTGGAACGAACACCGACCCTGATCCCAGCTGCCTGCCCCGACCCCGGAACGGACCCTGACTACGAGACCTGCCGCCAGCCCCGACCTAGGACCGGAACCGACCCGAATCCAGTCTCAGCCTCAGACGGGAGGAGATCTTCCGTGCTCCGCCTGGATAAGTACTTTCCAGCCCTGAGAGACTTTAAAGGGGACATTACCTCACTCATCTGTATTGTGCTACTGATTTGTGTGAGAATAAAATACTGCTTGGACTTTTACGCACGCCTCCTGTTTTGCACTTGGGTTCTCAGCGGTCCGTTACAAAAAATGCCAAATTTTAAGAGAAAAAGTCAAAATTGTGAGAAAACATCAAAATTGTGAAATATACATATAATTATAATATATAAAGTCACAATATTTTTCCTCCACTGATTTTCTCTCTGAAATTACTTATTTTTCATACTGTCACACCTGTTTAGTTTGAAAAAGTAAAGCATCCATTCTGAGAATGTAAAGCGTATAAAGTACAGATATTTATAGAAATGTAAGCAGTATAAAGTACAGATATTGAAGCAAAAATGTAGGGAGTAAAAGTAAAAAGTTCCCAGAAAAATAAACACTTCACTAAAGTACAGATACCTAAAAAACTACAGTAACAAAGTACAGTACTTTTACTTAATTACTTTCCACCTCTGATCTGATAACCCGCTGTATTCAGATAACTAACAATGCACATGCATTTAAGAAATGCCATGCATTGTAAAATAAATTAATTAATTAATAGTCCTGTTGTTTTTACAGAAAAAGCTAGCAGCTGCAGTTGCCAGAACAATGCTGTAAAAACGTTTGTTATGTTGCAATTTTACAACTTTATGCTATTAATTCTACAGTCATATTTTACAGTATGGTTTAGACATTCCAGTCCATTATTGGATTTCTTATGGAAACTATGTAAATTTGCTCAAGGTTGCTTTATCAAAATAACAAAACATCCGCATTTTGAAGACAACTTTATCAACACATAGTAGAAAGTCTGGACTTTTGAGATCCTCCTCTGATATCTGCCTCTGTCCCAATAACACAAAGGTCACCCAAATACTACATGACAGACATTCACCACTGTTGTTTATTTCTAGACAACCTTGGGCATTAAAACAGAAATATCCTCCTGTTGTATCCTGGTTTGCATTATTTTTTTTTTATCTCAATGGTGAAATACCTTTATGCTGCAGATAAAACAGATAAGAGTAAACTATGTACTGCAGTAAAAACTAAAGATTAGGTGAAAAACAATGCTAAACTAAAGTATTTAGATCAGTAGACTCAAACAAATTTTCTTTCAAGGGCCACATTCAGCCCCATTTGATTTCCAGTACAATAGGATAACATGTAAATAATAACTCCAAACTTCTGTCTTTGATGTAGTGTAATACACCCCCATTACATTATAAAAAAATATTTTCTTTTTTAAAAACTATACAAACAAAAAAGATACGGATAACCAGAAAAAAACTCAAATTTCCTAGGAAAAATACATGCAATTTTAACAATGTTTTGCTTCAACATATAATTATTTACATGAAGCAAAACAATTTCTTTAATTGTTGTGAATTTTCTTTAGACATTTCATGTTGTTCATACTTGTTCGTGTTTTCACATTTTATTGTTATATTATAGTTTGTAAATATAAGTATTTCCATATTTTCATGTTATTTTTTAAAAACTAAGAAATTGTTTTTGAAGTTGTCTTTATCGGCATAATGTAAAATGTTTTTCACATCAAACCCAGAAGAAAATATGGATTTATAATTTTTTGTAGGTTTTTATGTTATTTGACTCTAGATAATATTGGTGTGGAACCTGAACTAAAATCAGTTCCACAGACTTGACTGTGGAATCATTGACCTTTGCAAATTCATCCCAGGGGAACCTTTGACGGGCCACATGTTTGAGACCCCTGATTTAGTGTGACCTTCCTTTTACACTCAACATGTGTTTAATCCTTTTGTTACTTTCATATAAATATTTTTATTAATTTCAGGCTTCATTCAACACGTGCCAGAAGTTTCCAACAGCTTTTGCTGCTTCATGTCATGAGGTCAGGGGTCACACTAAATACTGACTTTAACCAGTACAACTCATTTAGTTCCGTCTTGTTTGTGTCTTTTAAGGCTGTGCATATTGTTGTCCTGAAATTCAACAACCATTTAAAAGCTATTACCAAATCTGCCTATTACCACCTGAAGAACATCGCTAGAATCAAGGGTTTTTTGTCCAAACCAGACACAGAAAAACTCATTCATGCATTAATTTTCAGTAAATTAGATTATTGTAATTGTGTCTTCACTGGTCTAAACAAAAAAATCAATCAGGCAGCTAGAGCTGATCCAAAATGCTGCTGCCAGAGTCCTGACCAAAACCAGGAAACTGGACCACATCACACCGGTCAAATCCTGACATTGGCTTCCTGTGGGTCAAAGAATAGAATTCAAAATCTTACTCCTGGTCTATAAAGCACCTTGGACCCAAATACATCCTAGACCTGCTGGTTACCTATGAATCATCCAGAGCCCTGAGGTCAACAGGAACATATTTACTGTGTGTTCCCAAAATCCAAACAAGGCAGTCAGAGACAGCAGACCTCCGCCAAGGCTTGATATGGCGTCATATGACGTCCAAACGTGAAGTGATCGAGCTATATGTGTTGACCCGCAAAGGTCCAAAGTTGAGATTATGTGAATCCAAAAAACTGTGAGATTCTATCTTGTCTGAATCCTGAGATATTACCACTTATGTGTTTTAGCTGTTGAACTTTAATGTGACCTTGACCTTTGACCTTCATTGCTCAATATCTACTGGGTTCTTCCTTGACCCGATTATCTATCATTCCTGAAATTTTCATCAAAATCCAAAGAAAGAAATGGACTCAAATTGAATACCTCCTTGGTGGAGGTAACAAACTGAAGCAGTATTCTGTTATTCTGCTCCTCACCTGTGGAACAAACTACCTGAATACCTGAGAACTACTCAAACTGTCAGTTCATTTAAATCAGGCCCCAAAACACTGGAGCTGGAGCTTTTTCTTAAATTCTTAATTGTCTTTTAAAGGTTTTATGTCTTTATTTTAATTGTCTTTTAATGCATTTTAATAAAGTTTTTTTTAATTTGAACTTTCTTATATGTTTTATGTAAAGCACCTTGAATTGCCCCGTATATACGAAATGTTCCATACAAATACATTTGCCTTGGATGTGAACAAAAGAAACTGAGAAATAAACATGCCTGTTCATTTCAGTGATGCTAAAACGGCAAATCTAAAGGCTGAATAAAACGTGGAGTGCTGTATATAGAAAGTCATCCAAATGACATTAAAAACAATCAGATCATATTTTATCATTTCCAAGTCACACAGCAGTACATACCTGATGATTGTCGCCTTGAAGAAAAGAGAAGAAGTTCAACTCTGGAAGTAAAAATAAGCAAAAACAATGGTGAATACACAGAATAATGTAAAGGAGGGCATCTGCAATTAAACACAGAAGAAGAACAAGGAGAAGGAAGAAAATTAGGTCAATAGTCATTTTAATTTTAAAGCACATAGAATCTTTAATGCCAGAAGTGAATTCCCTGGAACTAAAAGGTCAGAACAGACACGGGAACTTTTTTTATGTTCTTCTGGACATAAAGGGTTCATTTCTTGAAATGATTTTCAAGATTTACTGATTTTCACAGATTTTCGCTGCCAATTAATTTGTAGTGCTTTCAGCCAATCACTGGCCAACACAACAAGTCCAGAATAGCTGAGCACTGATCTTACCCTTCACAAGAGTGTGTGCGTTCACTCAATGTTTAATTTTTGCTAAATATTTTTTACTTTCCCTCAATCCATCTGCTTTATTTGTCTTGTTCAACTTTAGTGTGTCTATTCTTACGGGTTTTTAATTGTATTTTCAGATTTGATGCAAAGGGCTAAAATAAAGTGAGATGCCGTTTCATACTTTATTAATAATTAAAGAAAAATGTGAATTGATTTTGTCATATTTTGATTATATGTCAATCGAGGTTACATTGGCTGAGATGACACACTTGGTAAAGGCTGAAAAGATGGGAAAAAATATATAAGAAGACATACACGGTAGCGCATGGCTCAATGACATAATTTCGTCTGTATCATGTGACCCTGTTGTTTGCTGACGTGAAGCACTCTGAAGCAGTGCTGTGGACATGTCCATCATTACTATTATGTAAAATATGTTGTTGATTAACCTAACTATTGTATTATTACTCAACAAAAGCACATAAAACTAAATATTTAATCTGATTTTAATGGTTATATTTGTCATCAAGAAGGTGAAACAAGAGAAACATATACGCGATAGAGATCTATTTACAATAATATTTGCACACATACGGTTAGTTACAGTTTTTCTGAAGTCTCGTATATTTCACAGACGTGCATTCAGGATTTCAAGTTTTTAATTCCGTTGACACCTTTGGTCTCCCTTGCTCTTTAACCATGCACATATTCCATTTACTATTGGTTCGCACCTTTCACTTGCATTGAAGATTAAACTGCATTCCTGTCATCCATCGTCCTACTTCGCCATCTAGTGGCAAAACATGCAACCCCAGCCCATTTGTTAGATTAGCACAACAAAATAAGAATTAAAATACAATAAAAAAACCCTGTAAGAATAGACACACTAAAGTTGAACAAGATAAATAAAGTAGATGGATTGAGGGAAAGTCTAAAATATTTAGCAAAAATGAAACATTGAATGAACGCACTTAGCTTGTGAAGGGTAAGATCAGTGCTCAGCTATTCTGGACTCGTTGTGTTGGCCAGTGATTGGCTGAAAGCACAACAAATTAATTGGCGGAGAAAATCAGTGGGAGGAGAACATTACCATATAGCACGCGTTATGGAACGCATGCCAGTGCACGTCCCGTAACGCGTGATAGCACGGCAGTGTGCGTGCTAGAACGCGTTCTGTAACACATGATATAAACACAATGCATGGCTATGTGAACACTTTGGCTTGCCATAGACACTGAACCCTGACTTAGGCTCCCAGTAGGACTGACAGAACATTAGAAACTTGCTGGTGTCTGAATGGGTGAATATGAGGCTAATGTAAAGTGCTTTGAGCACCATGAAGGAGGAAAAGCGCTATATAAGTGCAGATCATTTACTTTCTACCAAATGAGCAAGAAGAATTCCAAAAACAGGGCAGAAGAATCTTCAACTGAATGGCTTGTGTGGCAGCAGGCGGTAAGGAAGATATGGTCACGCTATAACCCACAGGTACACAGCAATTTTTATAGCTATCTGAAGTTGTCTCTATAGATTCAGTCGACCATTTGCCAGAAGGAAAGGCTATGCTAAGAACTGCCAATTCACTTCCATTGCAATCTGGAGACTGTTTTCATCTGCGCTGACCCGTCTCTTATTTTGAAGGCATGGAGCAAATTTACAGACTGCATCCCTATCGGTCCCCCCTTTGTGGATACAGTGGTATTCTTTTGCATACTTTGTTTTCATACTACCACATTAATGCATTAAGGCCAAACAGGATGTTGTGAACTTACGACATAACCAGTCCCAATGTCTATAATTTGCGTAAATTACAGACTTTTGTTTATCCCGTCCTGCCACAAAATAACAGAGAGATAGGGGGATAATTGTGAATTACCAGTGGTCCACAGATAATACTTATCCCATGCAAATAGGACATAAGTTAACCTCAACTTTGGCTTTTGACAAACTGACTTGCGTGGTTGGAAAGAGTTTTGGAATTTTCTAACTTTTGGAGGATGGTGTTGTTGAAGGGGTAGTGGACAACTGATTAATTGGGATGATTCATTTATTTTGGGAATATACATGTAATAGTTTTATTTCAACTCTATACCCAAGATGCATGTATTATGCAACTGAGATAATAAATGATGATATATGGGGGCAGTACAATGGCGGGAAAGTAGTTCTAAAATGTTTGAGTAGAGCAATTTGACAGATGGAAGCATTTGCCTTCTGTAAACCTTTATGAAGTTTCTACAGTGTGCAGACATTAACTTTAAACTGACCTCAACAGTTGTGTTTAGATAGTTTTAATTACACTTCCATCCAAGTATGATTGTTTTATTGTGAAACTCTGTGTAATGTGTGTAAACTCTTTGATTTTTTACAATAATAAGAGGAAGCAAGGAGGGCAGTTTTCAGAACGTGTCAGACAAGCGATCTGATCGGGTCTATGCCTTGTTCTCCTGATTTTTGAGAAAGACACCCTCTGACTCATTTATGTTTAGGTATCTCTCTCTAATGGTTATTATTATTTAAGACCTGACCTCTGACTTATATTTAAACTGCAGTTTAAATGATAAGATATCCAACAAAAGACAATAGAGGACGTTGTTTTAGGGGTACGTTTCACTGAGTTTCAAGTGCCATAAAAAATAACTAATGTTATATTTTTTCCAAGACAATATGTTTAAAAAAAAAAAAGTGGCATACTTTACCTTTTAGATAAAGTAACTTCCAAGGGGGAACCCTATTTCATATAGTGTAAAGTTTGTGTGTTGGTTACCTGACAGGTCATTGGGGGTGTGGTAGTACGGCCTGTAGTCCTGGATGAGCGGTGGCACAGGAGGGATGTAGCTAGTATCCACAGTGGGTATGCTGGGGGTGCGGCTCACAGGAGAGGCCTGATGGTGCAGGTTCAACACTCTGTAGACACATTCACATGATGAGCTTCAACAAGAAGATACTTCATTTATAATTTGGCAGTTTCATGTTGTATTAATCAGGCTTCTGTGGCTCCTCCGCTGAGCTCCAGACAGTAACGTCTGAATAACGATTGTCTTCATTAAAGTCCAATGAACCAGCAGCACTTTCCGATTAATTTTAATTCCAGAGAAAATGCCACTATTGAACTTTTAGAAGACCTGGATTTACAACTTATACAAGCTAACCTTTCAGATAACCACTCAATATGAATATTATACAACGAATATGAGTGAAGGCATCTATAAAGAAGACATATAAAATGTCAAAATACATTTATGTGATGAAGTGCAAAACTCAAATAAATACTTGTCTGAGCAAGTCTCATTTCCATGTTTAACAAATAAAAAACTGTGAGGGTATGCAGTCACAAACTAAAATGAATTATCACTGAAGTGAAATAATAAATATATGGGTTTTTTTGGGGGGGCAATCAAATCACAATTACATTCATATTGAAAGAGTGAAGAGAAAAGAAAACTTAACAAACTCATAACACATATTTAATGTTCCTCTTTAACTATTATTATTATTACAGAAAAGATATGTAAACCATATGGATGTCAGAAAACATGGACATACTGGTCCTCATGTTTCATGTGTTACAAGAGAAGCACAAGGACGTCACTGAAACTGCAGTTCTTATATTTAATTTACTGGAGACAAAGTGATAATAATAGATGGAATACACCAAACAACGCAGGCATAATGTTGTTAAATAAATGGTCACAGTGTTACCCAAGCTACACCAGCACGTTAAGTGTGCCACCAGAGGAGCAAATACACTGGACAAGGTGTACTCCAACATCAGGCAGGGCTACAAGGCTAAACAGCTAGCACACCTGGGCCAGTCTGACCACATGTCTCTGTTGTTAATCCCTGCATACACCCCTCTCCAGAAAACTGCCCCCTGCACCAAGAGGAAGATCACAACCTGGCCTGATGATGCCTCTGAGCAGCTGCAGGACTGCTTTGAAAGGACTAACTGGGACATTTTCGAACACCCAGATCTGCAGGTGTTCACTGACAGTGTTCTGTGCTACATCAAAAACTGCACAGACAATGTCACAGTGGACAAGACCATCCGGGTGTATCCTAACAGAAAGCCCTGGATGACCCAGAGGGTCCAGCAGCTGCTTAAAGACAGAAACACCACCTTCAGGGCTGGTGACAGCGCTCTGTATAGTGCAGCCAGAGCCAACCTGAAGAGAAGCATCAGAGAGGCCAAGAGGGACTACAGGAGGAGGATCGAGGACCACCTTGAGAGCAACAACAGCAGACAGGTGTGGCAGGGGGTCCAGCACCTCACAAACTATAGGGCCAACACCGGAGCTGCTGAAGGGGGAATCTCACTGGCAGAGGAGCTGAACAGCTTCTTTGCCCGCTTCGAGACTGGATCTCCAAAGGCAGCTATACCACACCCTGTGGTACAGAGCAGCTCCAGCCTCACACTGGAGGAGCACGGACGTGAGGCGCACACTGCGGGTGGTCAACCCATGGAAGGCGCCTGGACCCGACGGCATCCCTGGACGGGCGCTGAGAAGGACTGTGCTGACCAGCTGGCTGGAGTGTTCACCAGAATCTTCAACCAGTCCTTGTCCCAGTCCATTGTTCCACCCTGCCTGAAGTCCTCCACCATCGTCCCCCTGCCCAAGAAGCAACACATCTCTAGCCTCAATGACTACCGGCCAGTAGCTCTCACTCCAGTGGTGATGAAGTGCTTTGAGAAACTGGTACGGGGTCACATCACCCCAATCCTCCCGGACAGTCTCGACCCCCATCAGTTTGCCTACAGGTCCAACAAGTCAACGGAAGATGCTGTAGCCACAGAGCTCCATGTGTCCCTGTCCCACCTGGAGCGGCAAGGGACCTACACGCGGATGCTCTTTGTGGACTACAGCTCCACCTTTAACACTATTCTTCCTGTCAGACTGATGGGCAAATTGGGAGACCTTGGACTTCCACACTCCATCCATGGCTCTACAGTTTCTTGTCGGACCGCAGACAGAGGGTGAGGGTGGGAGACCACACGTCAGGGTCTATCTGCCTCAGCATCGGGTCCCCTCAGGACTGCGAGCTGAGCCCTCTGCTCTACAGCCTCTATACATCGGACTGTACCTCTGCACAAACCAGCAACACCATCATTAAGTACGCCGATGACACCACTGTAGTGGGGCTCATCTCTGGGGGAGATGAGTCGGCATACAGGGCAGAGGTGGAGCAGCTGACTAAGTGGTGCAGAGACAACAACTTGCTCCTCAACACAGCGAAAACCAGGGAGCTAATCATCGACTTTCGGAAGACTAAAACTGATGTCCCACCCCTACTCATCAACGGGGACTGTGTGGAGAAGGTAGAATGAATGGTAAATGGACTGCATTTATATAGCACTTTTTCCAACTTCATGGTGCTCAAAGCGCTTTACATTAGCCTCTCATTCACCCATTCATACACCAGTAGGTTTCTAAGGTCTACGGGAAGTCCTACTGGGGGCCTAAGTCAGAGCAACAGCGGGGGGGAGAGAGGTTAGCGAGGATGCTAACCCCGACGACCTGCAGTCTCTGGAACAACAGGTCGTGTCATTTTTGAGGGAAAAGGACATACATATTGAAAAGGAAAGCATTGCAGCCTGCCATACTTTGCCAAGGCGAGGGATGAATAAACCCGCGATCATTGTGCGTTTCGCCAATAGAAAACACAAAAGTGAGCAAAAGTGAGCTATACAAGGAAGGAAGTTAAAAGGAACATCTGTATACTTAAATGAGCACCTAACAAGGAAAACAGTGGAGATCGTTCGTGAGGCACGCATCCTGAGGAGAGACAACAAGATCAAAGCAACATGGACAAGAAATTGTAAAGTATTCATTCAGTTAAAGGCTAAAGTCATGATGGTAAGAGAACTACAAGATCTTCACCAGTTTAGATAAGGACTATGGAATACAAACTTAATTTACGCTTGATGGAGAGTATCTTTATTTTCACTTATGGATTATTTTTTGCATTGGAAACAGAAACAAAACAGGACATACAGAAAAGGACTGTCAGGAAGATCACAAATTGATGTGTGGACTTGGACAATAGAGGTCGATGAAGGGGTACTGTATTACTGCCGGTGTGTCTGTGTACGGTGTGCGCATCTATATGTGCAGGTCTGTGAGTAAGCTGGTATGCACCAGTAAAACTTTATATAGGACATAAATCATGACTGAACAAAGTATTGATATCAAAACAAATGGAGTTGATGAAGAAATAGATCCAGATAGGAACTTTTATAACAACATAATGCACAACTGTAAGTATTATACTGATGAAGAATTTAATAACATGAACATAGAAGGAGCTCTTAGTATTTTACATCTTAATAGCAGGAGCCTGTGCAAAAACTATGATAATATCAAGAATTATGTCAGCAAACTTAACAAATTCATGGTTATAGCAATCTCTGAGACTTGGTTAGATGAAAATAGGGTAAGTGAAGTTGAAATGGAAGGGTACAAGTTGTTTAATACCAATCAAAAGTACAAAAAAGGAGGAGGAGTAGCCATTTATGTAAATAATATCCTGGATTGCAAAATAGTTGAAAAAATGTCGATTGTAGTTGAGAATGTTCTTGAATGTATAACTGTTGAAATTGTGTTAGAAAAATCTTAAAAATATTCTTGTTAGCTGCGTATATAGAGCTCCAGGAACATGTTTGGATACATTTAATCAAACAATTGATGGCTTGTGGTGCAACATAAAAAAGGAGCATATTGTTTGTGGTGATTTCAATGTAAATCTTCGAAACCCACACAATGAGGCAAAAACAACAGATTTCATAACGACTATGTACAGCAATAATCTGGTACCACTTATAAATAAACCTACAAGAATCACAACCAATACTGCCACATTAATAGATAATATATTTACTAATTCATTTGGACATCAAATTACTGCTGGGCTTTTCATTAACGACATCAGTGACCATCTTCCAGTTTTCTCTATCCATCACCAATTTCTCAAAAAGATGAACATATCCAAAGTGAACAAATTCAAAATAATTAGAACCAGAACTCCTGAAGCACTGACTGCTCTTAAGTCAGACTTAAATAATCAGTCATGGGAGGAAGTCTATTCAACACCTGACCCTGACAAAGCATATGACGCCTTTCTGAGTACAATAATAAGTCTGTATGATAAACACTGTCCACTCAAAAAATGCTTAACCAAAGTAACAACGAGGCAGGAGAAACCATGGATATCAAAAGGTATTGCCAATGCATGTAAAAAGAAAAATCATCTTTACAAATTATTTATTAAACATAGAACTAAAGATGCAGAAGAAAAATATAAAACCTACAAAAATAAGTTGACTACTATTATAAGATCTTCTGAGAGAGACTATTACCATAAATTATTGGAAAAGCACAGAAATGACATTCAAGGCACTTGGAAAGTTCTAAACGGTTTAATGAAGAATAGAACCAAAAAAAATGACTATCCAAATTATTTCCTGAAAAACCAAAATAAGATAAATGAGGAAGAGTATATTGCAAATGAGTTTAATGATTTTTTTTTATAAATGTTGGACCCACCCTTGCAAATGAAATAGTGGAACCCACAGATATACAAGGATTGGGCTTAAACAATATAGCAGGTAATACGAGTTCATTCTTTCTCAGTAGTGTTGATGAAAGAGAAATTAGCAAAATAGTAGGTAATTTTAAAAATAAGAGGTCAACAGACAGCACTAATTTAGATATGGCATTGATAAAAGATATAATAAATTGCATTGTCACACCTTTCACATATATTTGTAACCAGTCTTTTCTCACTGGCATCTTCCCTTCAAAAATGAAAACGGCAAAAGTGATACCCATATTCAAAAGTGGTGACCAACATCAGTTCACTAATTACAGGCCAATTTCATTATTGTCTCAATTTTCAAAAATTTTAGAAAAATTGTTTGTCAATAGATTAGATAACTTTCTTAACAAGTACAACCTTATAAGTGATTATCAGTTTGGATTCAGGACAACAAGATCAACATCAATGGCTATAATGGAACTGGTGGAAGAAATATCAGAAGCAATAGACAACAGAGAGTTCACAGTTGGAGTTTTCATTGATCTTTGCTGAGATCATTTGACACCATAGATCACAATACACTATTATTCAAATTGAACAGATACGGGATAAGAGGTGTTGCACATGACTGGCTAAAAAACTATCTCACAAGCAGGGAGCAATATGTTCATTACAATAATACAAATTCTGGGAAAAAAATTATAACACATGGCGTTCCACAGGGCTCTGTCCTGGGTCCCAAATTATTTAATGTCTACATAAATGACATAGGCTTAGCCCTTAAAAAAATGTGGAACATTTTATTTGCAGATGATACTAGCATCTACTGCTCTGGGAAGAGTCTTGAACAGCTTTTGAAAAATACAAGCAAAGAACTCGAGACACTAAAAAAATGGTTTGATCATAATAAACTCTCTATGAACTTAAAAAAAACTAAATATATTATCTTTGGGAATAAGAAAATTGATATATGTGCCAAATTGAAGATAAATCAAACAGAAATAGAAAGGGTGAGTAATACAAAGTTCCTGGGTGTAAATATTGACAATAAACTAAGTTGGAAATTGCATGTAAATTATCTCAAAAGTAAAATTGCAAAAACCATTGGTATAATGAGCAAAATCAAACATTCTGTAAACCAAAAATCCTTGCAATTGCTGTACAATACCCTCATCCTACCTTATTATAACTATTGTTCAGAAATATGGGGGAACAGTTGTAAGTCTACACTGCAACCAATTTTTATATTACAGAAGAAAGTAATTAGAATCATCAATGGAGCCGATTACTATGCTCCATCAAATCCATTATTTATAAAGTTAATAATGCTGAAGCTGCACGATCTAGTAGAACTAAATACAGTTGCACTAATGTACAAAGTTCATAACAATATGCTTCCCAAATGTCTTCAGGAGAGGTTCAATCTAAGAGAGAGTCACTTTAGTCTGAGAGGAAATGATATCTACCAAAAAAATAGGGCTAGGACAAATACCAAAAGGAGTTGTATCTCAATTAGAGGAGTTGACTGGTGGAACAGTCTTGATAATAAAATGAAACAAGCAACTTCTATTAACAGCTTTAAGAAGATGTTCAAATACAAAGTTCTTGATAATTATCGAGCAATAGAATGAGTTCATGTTTTCATATTTTTTATTTTTTCTCTTTTTCCTATTTATTTGAGTGTATATGTGTATATATGTATATATATATATATATATATATATATATATATATATATATATGTGTGTGTGTGTATGTATGTATATGTATGTGTGTGTGTATGTGTATACTTATGTATATATATATTGTCTTCTCTCAGGTTGACGTAAAGGCTTTGCCTATTCCTTGTTGTCTTTCTATGACGGAAGCTGCAAAACAAGCCGCTTTTCTTTTTCTTTTCTTTGTAATATTTTGAAGACGGGGTGGGAGTACATAAGTGTTTCTTCTTCCCACTCCCTTTCAGGCAGAAGATTACAAATTGTTATTTGTTTATTTGTCTTAATGTTTAAGCTGGAAATTGTTTTTGTATATTTTGTAAGGAGAGTAAAAACTGTGAACTTGCCTGAAATAAACTAATCAATCAATCAATCAATCAATCAATCAATCAATCAATCAATCAATCAATCAATCAATCAATCAATCAATCAATCAATCAATATCATGTCCTTAAACTGATTACTAAATGGTTGTTTGCAATTGAATTTGAAGAGTTGCATTGTTAGACAAAAGACAAACAATGACAGGGTCTCATTTCTGACAAGCAAATATAATGCTTTTCAAGACCATTTTAAGACCTTTGAGTATAAAAAAATAAGACTATTACTGCGGAACAAATACATACAGTTAAAAAAAAAACACACTCTAGGTTAAGTTCAAAGAATATTATTTGCACAACCCACAGTAATTCTGCCTTTAGCATAGTGGTTGGGGTGCTGGGACCCGGAGCTGGTGTTGCACTTGCATTTGTGAGCGTTGGGGTGAACATTGTCATGGGGACTGTTGTTGCCTGACTAGCAGCATAGTGTGTATGCTTTTCCCCTTTCATGTGAGCGTCAAGGCCTTTACAGCCCATTGTTTTTAACGTGATGTGTTTCTGACATACTTTACACAGCGCTTCATATTTCCACTGTGTTTTTGATAAAAGAACACACTGCCCCCCGCAGTGTGATTCCTGCACTATTAGACACACAATGGCTCTATGATCGAGCTTCCATCTACTTTTTCAGCATCTGGATAACAAACGATGCTAGCTAGATAAATAACTAGCGCGGAAAAAAATTCAGACATATTTTACATTAACTGTAGTCTACCCAGATGAAATGCAATACCTCCTATGTAAAATTTAAAGCTATACTTAAAAAAATAGAGAAATATAATGCTTTTTAAGACCTAAACAACCACATATTGTAAATAAGACTTTTTAAGAGAGACCCTGAATGAAATGAAAATGCAAAGCCATCTCACTTATGTTATTGTGGGTTGTGTTATATTTGTTTTGTAAAACTGCTTTTAGAAATTATTCACCCAAAAAAGGTAAAGTAAACTGTGTCTGACCCTTTATTGATGGCGGGTGGTGATGTGGGCGACATAGACGGACACGCTATTTTGGCTGGAAGAGGCAGAGGTGGCGGTGGTGAATCTTGTCCTTCGTCGTCTGATGAACTGTCCAGGGTCAGATCGATCACCTCCACTTTCTTGCCGTTGCTACTGTCGCTGCAGCCGTGGCCGGATGACGCGGAGCTCCGTTGATCTGAGCCAGCAGATGTTCGACATGAACCTGGAAAGACCAATGAGTTTGGAAGAACACACATCAAAAGCCAGAGGTGGTCAAAGTACTTGTCGTCTGTACTTAATTAGAAGTGCAGCTACTGGTGTGAAAAAATACTCTGGAAAAAGTAGAAGTAGTGATTCAACTGCTTTACTGACGTAAAAGTAAAAAAGTACAATTTCTCAATTGTAATAAAATAAAAACTAGGGCAGTAAAAACTAGTGCAGTGGTTAGCACTTGTGTCTCACAGCAAGAAGGACCCTGGTTGATTCCCACACCAGACCTTTCTGTGTGGAGTTTGCATGTTCTCCTCGTGTCTGTGTGGGTTTTCTCAAGGTACTCCAGTTTCCTCCCACCATCCAAACACATGCACTGATAGGTTAACTGGTTAATCTAAATGTCCCATAGGTGTGAATGTGAGAGTGATTGTTTGTCTATATATGTTCAGCCCTGAGATGAACTGGAGACTCATACAGGGTGTACCCCGCCTTCGCCTATTGTAGTTGGATTAGGCACCCAGTGACCCCCGCGACCCTAGTGGGTATAAAGCGGGTTCAGTTGACGAGACGAGAGTAAAACTGCATTTTTGGCATGGATGAAATAATACATATTTAACCAGGAAAAATCATGAAGGTTTCAAAAGTCTCCAAAAATAAAGCCTTTCACAATGAGTTAGTGTTTCGGTAATGCGTTTGATCAGGTCATGGTACTGAGTTTTGTGGGTATGGACAGAAAATTTAGGAAAAATGTAACAAAAGTTACAATTGAAATAAAGTCATCATTTTCATCAGATAAAAAAAAACATAATTGTGAGATAAATGTTCAAAATTATCAAATAAAAAGTCATAAATATGAGATAAAAAGTAAAAATAATGAATTTAAAAGTAAAAATTATGAAATAAAAAGTCAAACTTATGAAAAAAAGTCAGAATTATGATCTATAAAATCAGTTTCACTTCTCCATTGATTTTCCCTCTGAAGTGACTTATTGTTCATACTATCACAACTGTTTTATTTGAAAAAGTAATGAGTCTATTCTGAGAATGTAAGGCAGTGTTCCCCAATAGGCAGCCCGCGGGCCGGACATGGACACAGACTGGCCCACACCAACTTGTGAGCAAAAAGATCATTTTTTGAAATATTGTGACGGTGCGACATTAGCGCCGTCATCTCTGCCCCGTGTGTTTTTCTTTTTTTCTCTGCTTTTCTTCCCTTTCTCTTGTCTTTTTTGGAGTGTGTGAAGCACGGCTCTCCTGCGACATATGTTGAAACTGGACATTGTCATCTGGACCTTTCCTCACTACTCAGTCATTTCTCTATGTTGTGGGCGTCTGGAGGTGCACACACACACACACACACCTGCTGAGGAACCGGACCACTGTTATATACTCATAATTCGTGCTTCATAGAACACATGATCATTGACTATAGGATGCAGACATTCATTCATTGTTTTAGGTTTTTCTTCTGATTGTGTTTGTGTATGGAGGATAATTGCTGCCATTGTTTATATGAAACATATAAATATATATAAATAAAATTGAATTGAATATGAATAAAGAGACCAACTTTATTTTGTTGTGTTTTGAGATATCTTGTAACAATTTTTTCTTTATCCTTGTTATTTGGTATATATATATATATATATATATATATATATATATATATATATATTTATATCTCAGAGACGTGCAGTTAAGGGAGGCAGGTGAGGCAGGGCCTCACCAGACATAATCCAGCATGAGTTATGATCAATGTAAATAATACTAATAAAGATTTGTCCAAGTGTCTTTGCTATAAATCACATGTCTGTATGATTCGAATGCTTTCAATCATTTTTGTGATGAAAATCGCCATATTTGCTTGTTTCCTATGCAACTGCAGCGAATGTGCAGTGAGCTGAGGCAGCTCCAAGCCATGCCTCACGACAGATTGCGCAATCCCTTGTTAACTGTTCGAACGCGTGCCCTTTGCACTTACTCTGTGCATGCTAACAACGTAAAGCTGTATAAAGATGTTTTTATACACTTTTTATACACTTATATGGCCTCACTTTCCTTATAATGTGTTGTGTTTTTTTAAGTATGTTTACCACTTATGCAGTATTTATTATTTAGGTTTGTACAACTGGCTGCTGTTACAGCTATATTACTGTTGATTTGTTCAAGCAGACTAGCAAAGTATATTTTTAAAAATTTTATTTTGAGTTAACTAGCTGCTGTTATAAATCTGTCAACTTTCCAAGCACACTGTAATAACCAAATATTTTTTTTGAGTAAATGGTTGGTTCTCAACTTTTGTTTCCAGCGTGCAATTTGTCTTTGTGTGACCCTGACAAATAGTATTCCTGAATCCCAGGACACAACTAATAATGTTATAATGCACTGTAAGTGCAGATTCAACATTGTTATCTGTACTGTCGCTGGAGTGGGGCTGTTGAGGCGTCTCCCTCCCTGCCGCCGTGTGCTACATGGGTACTGTGGCCCTCGGCTTGGTGCCCAGGTCAGAATTTGGCCCTTTATGAAATCTAATTGGGGAACCCTGATGTCCGGTCTATAAAGTACAGATATTTATATAAATGTAAGGAGTATAAAATACATATATTTATGTAAATGTAAGGAGTATAAAGTACAGATATTTATGAACAAATGTAGGGAGTAAAAGTAAAAAGTTGCCAGAAAAATAAATACTCAATTAAAATACAGATGCTTAAAAATCTCCTTACGTACAGTAATGAGGTACTTTTACTTAGTTACTTCCCACCTCTGTTAAAAGCAGAGGTGAACACTGTGTAGATGCAGCTACATTCACACTGTGTCTTTCAGCTGAAAGAACAGTGTGTTTGTTACTATGGAAACAGGCAGTTTACTGAATGGTGTTATGATTGATGTCTTCTCAAATTAAAGCTGACAGTGTGTAAACACAGAAGAGAAGAGACATAAATTGTCTTTTTTCCAACCGTGTCTCTTTAATCCTAATTTAATTACTTCCAGTCTCCCCATGCTGCCTTTGTGTAGAAGACACTTTGTGATGTTTACCCCACCCCGTCCACACTCAGAGTCCTGGCCTCACCATCCAGCCCGTTATTATATGAAGCAGACGACACCTCCTGCACTTCCTTCTTGGACCTCATGGGGGCCCAGCTGCCATCCTCCTTAAACTGGATCTCATCGCAGTCCATACAACTGTTCAAGATCTCCACAAAGAGCCTGAGTGAAGGAAACAAATAGAGTCACAACAGATGAATCCTTGTTTTTATTTTTGTGAAGTAATTATTAGGACTCTAAACAGGTGTGACTTTATCACAAAAGAAGAAAAAATAATGTTATGTTATATAATGTTAGAAGGGAATGGATTTTATTTTATTCAATGTCATTTTCGTAACGCATGTCCATTTATTTATGAATCTATTTTAATACTATTTATTTCATGTTTATTAAAGTTATTTTGCCGTTCTTTACTACCCTCAACTTGTCTACTTTTCAGTTCTTCCATACAGAGCTGGATACTGATGTTTTTGTGACTATAAATAAGATAAGATACAAATGAACTGCCTTCAACAAGATCAAAATAGTCATCTGTACCCAAATCTAAAATAAGAAATAAAAACCTTTTATGACAATCATTCATTCATTTTCTGAACCTACGTTATCCTGACGAGGGTGACGGGGGTTGCTGAAGACTATCCCAACTACATATTGGCTGAGGCAGGAAACACCCTGGACATGTCACCAGTTCATGGCAGAGTGAGACATTGGCCTGAATGATACTACTGATTGTCATCGTAACAAAAAGAAAAGGGAGTTTATTATATATTATGGTTTGACTCTGTTACAAACCAAAACGTAATAAAGCGTGATAACATTTTGCCAATGTAGGTCATGGTGTAAATGCAGAGGTTAACAGATTCAAATATATTCAGTCATTATTATGTGTTGCTACATTACTAGACAGAAGCGAGAAGAGATATGAACAGTAAAATGAACAGGGTGGCTGTGGCTCAGTTGGTAGAGTGGGTCGCCCAATGACCGAGAAGTTGGCGGTTCAGTGTCTTGCCCAGTGTCCTTGGGCAAGACACTAAACCCTGACAGAACCTTAGTAACCTATTGGTGTAGGAGTGTATGGGTGAATGTAAAGCTAATGTAAAGCGCTACCATGAAGGTAGAAAAGCATTATATAAGTGCAGACCATTCATTTAAAATACTAAAGTACATTGTAAATACTACTCTATTGAAGTCATCTGTGCTACATTATCCCTCCCAATAACCAGCCAATGATGTAGGCTAATGATGAAGACTAATACTGTAGGCTAACACTGTAGACTAATAATGTAGGGTAATAATGTAGACTAAAAATGAAGACTAATACTGTAGGCTAATAATGAAGACTAAAAATGTAGGGTAATAATGAAGACTAATAACGTAGACCAGGGGTGTCAAACTCATTTCACATTGTGGGCCACATACAGCCTCGGTAGATGTCAAGTGGGCCTGACCATTAAAATTATACCATACTCTGCTATAAATAACCAAAATATCATGTCTTTCCTTTGTTTTGGTGTAAAGAAGCACAAGAACATTAAGAAAATGTTGAAATTTAATGAACATTCCTTTCACAAAACACCTCAGATTTCCTTAGACAAATGTGCAATTTAATTTTATCATTCACATATATGCATTGCAACTGATCCCGCTGATTGTACAAAAGGCACAAAACTTTAACAAGTAATTGGTATTGAAAAATATAGTAATAGACTTTAAGATTAAACGAGATTTATAATGAAAGGAATTTTTAAACCATTTATACATGTGCATATAAAATCTAAATTTAATCACTGCCTACACCTTACAAACTAAGGAGTGTGCTATTAAATGTGTAAAGAAGAAAGTATTCACATGTCCTGTAAATGTGTCAAACATTTACAGGACCCTGGTAGTAGATACTGATTTTGCCCTTCAAATCTACATCACATTGCAAATCAATTATTTCTGCCTCCTGGTGCAAAATACAGTGAAATGTCCAGAAACTATGTTCTCCATTAAGGGCTTGTACTTTCTCTCTGAACTTTGTAAATAAGGCCAGTTGTGCCACGTCTGTGATGTCAGTGCTCTCGTCAATTGCAACGGTAAATGCAATAAATGACTTGACTCTCTGTTTCATTTGGCTGTCTAAATCTGCTGATAGGTCCGAAATTGTCTCTGCTATAGTATTCCTCGTCAGACTAATATTAGCAAAAGCTTGTCTCTTCTCGGGACATACAAGTTCAGCCGCCTTCATCATGCATCGTTTAACAAAGTCACCGTCGGCATACGGCTTTGATGCTAATGCTATTTCGCTAGCAATTACGAGGCTGGCTTTTACCACTGCTACACTGACTTGTCGGCTCTGGATGAAAGTTGACTGTTGTTTCCTCAGACCCACTTGCAATTCGTTGATCTTATCTCTTCTCAGTTGTCATTGCAAGCTGTCATATTTTTCGCTGTGAAGAGTCTCGTAGTGGCGTCGAATATTATATTCCTTCAATACTGAAACTTGTTGCAAACACACCAAGCACAAAGGTTTTCTGTGCATTTCTATAAATAAATAGGACGTTGTCGATTTTTCATTGAAAATTCTACACTCCGTATCTACTTTTCTCCGTTTGGATAATGACATTTTGGCTAATGAGGGTGTAGGGGAGGGGTAAAGACCAGGGTAGAAACAATGTCGTAACAAGCAGCAGATGGCGCATTGATACCGTCTGCTCTGTTGGGTCTGTCTCAGTGACAGACTGAGGCTGCTGTCTTCTTCTCTGATCAAAACAATGTTGTCTTCTACTCTGATCAAAACAGTGTGCCCCCTAGCGGATAATCAATGAATTGCATCTTATTAAAAATATTAATTCCGTGTCTTTTATGCATTTTTTCACTTTTAAATTATCCTGCGGGCCTGATCGAACCTCCTTGGGGGCCGGTTCCGGCCCGCGGGCCATATGTTTGACACCCCTGACGTAGACTAATAAAGTAGGCTAATAATGAAGACTAATAATGAAGACCAATAATGTAGACTAATAATGTAGGGTAACAATGTAGACTAATAATGTAGGCTAATAAAGTTGGCTAATAAAGTAGCCAAATAATACAGACTAATAATGTAGACTACTAATGTAGACAAATAACATAGACAGGCAGCAGATTTGGTCAACCCTCTTTACAACATATTTAGACATTTTGTAACAAGAATGTAAAAATAAAATCAAGTAAAAGACAATTTGTTACATTATTGGGAGAGTTATTACATTATCTAAATTGGTAAGGTCAATAATATAATACCTTATTACGTTATTCACAAAATGTTATTATGTTAATTGACAGTAATTATGTTTTGGGTTACAAAAGAGCCAAAGCACATGTACAACATAACAAAAAAACCCACCAACTTCTGCTAATATAATAAAAATACAAAAAAACTGAGGGTGCATATTTTATACTCTGATGATGATTGTATCTTTTCTTGTGTATGTGTGTATGTATGTATTATATGAATGCTCGAAATAAAACAAATCAATCAATCAATGATGAGATTAAGCTATTATTATTGAAGTGTGGAACAAAATAGCATTAAATTAACATCTGTCTCACCCTTAATAAGTTTCATTGTAAGGCAACATAACTTGGAGGTATATTATGTTTATATCATATATTTTGTTTATGACTTCTATGCAAAGTTCTGTCAACTTTTAGGACTATGTATTCTGTATTACTAAAATAACTAAAATTGATAATATTTGTTTCTTTTAGATATAATTATTCGTAATCATATCAGGGAAATATCTTTCTAAGCCATATTTTGTCAACTAGTTTCTTGATCTTGATATTTAACACTGAGGAGTGTGTGGATGCACTGGTGCATTCTGGTGACGTGTATGATTTAAGATGACAGCAGCAAGACAGTAAAACTCCATTTGAATTTGTTTCAACAGTGCAGATGTCAAACTAATACTGTGAAGTCAATTGTGTTGAAAGTAAATGTAAAACCCAAGTCACGAGACACAATGTAAAAAGAATTTTTTGGCAATAGTGTAATTATGTTCGGTGCAGGTAGAAACAGTAAAAATCGTCCTTGAAGGGAATTTCTTTCTGTTTTAGATAGTGACATGAAGTCATTTGTGTGATATTTTACATCTGATTGTATATAGCTGTAATAGTAATAGATAACAACCTGTTTCCTAGGTTGTGAAATAGGTTCATTGAAGATGTTTGTTCCATCATATTGTGACACCAGACTGTTTTTGAAATACTTGGAATGTATTTTTTTCTCCAAAAATGTCTGAGTTACTGACTTCATTTCATTTAGTATAGCTTTATTATTTACTAAATTTAAAATAATTGTTTTGAAATTTTCTATTTATATGCTCATTAAAAGTTGTGTATATGGTTCATTCTACATGTTTTGATGAAAAACTAAAAAAAGTTTATATTTTTTATTTATTTTATTTTATGTTTAACCCTTTGATCCATTCTGGTCACTACAGTGGACAGTTATTCCACAGTTGTTCGCTTGTATATTCATGAGTTTTGTTGTTTTAGTTCCATATCAGTAAGTGGTCCGTTCTTAATACTTGACCTTCACACCTGAACATGCTTAAGGACACACCTATCGCTAGTCACATGAGAGCACGCCCCATACAAGCAGAATAAACAAAGCCAAAGCACATGGAAAGTGACAGAGGGGTGTGGGCCATCAGAGGTGCTTCACGCCCATCTAATTAGTATTCGACTAACAGAGCCACAGTTAGAGACATACATCACTTTTTTTTTCCCATTTTCCCTAGAAATAAGAAAACATTTCGAAATACTCCTTTTACTTTTATGCAGCCAACACTTGTGTTTACAAGGTTCACACTTTATATTTCACAATATACTGTATTTATTGTGTGTTTTCTTGCACTGTTTGAAGACCTCTAAAAGCTGTTTTCTATATACTGTAGTTGTGTTTACACTCAATTTACTACCTTATTAATGTATTGAGACAAAACAAAATGTGACATCATGTGACATGTAAGTTCACGCATAGAAAACTATGCGTGAACTTACGACACATCTGGTCCTAATGTCTGTAATTTGCATGAATTACAGATTTTTGTTTTGTTTGAATGCGCCACACAATAACACAGAGGCATGGGGGTAATTGCAAATTATCAGTGGTTCACAAATAATACTTATCCCATGCAAATAGGGCATAAAGTTCTCATAATTCATGCATCAAAGGGTTAATGGGCTGAAACAGCAACTCAAATGAAAAACAAACAAATTGTAGAGTCAAACATGTGAGGTTGTGTTGAAAGAAATTCTACCACAGAAGTCAAGATAAAACATTTTTTGATGAGCAATATGAAGGCAAAATCAAAAGTATTTAAAAACAGCTGAAATACACCCAGACTCAAAAGGGTTAAATCAAGGGTTTCAAACGTACCCGTCGATGATAAGGTGTTCATACGGGGCCTTCTTGTCACAGACAGGACACACCCAGGTGGGCTTCTTCTCATTCATTTGGATGTAAAGTGTGGCGTCAAAACATTGCAGGTGGGAGCATGTCAGCGCTCGACACGGGATCATCAGACGCATCTTCCCCAGCTGCATGGTGCGTACATTTATGTGGGTAGGGCATGTGGAGGACACACACAGACAGCAGAGCACGAAGGGTATAGGGGATGCAAGAATGTCATAAACAAACCCACATGGGAAAATGCAAAACAAGCGTCGAAAGAAGACAAACGTTTGACAGGTGGATCGGCAATTCAACCAGGAACGAAGGGCATGTTGGGACAAAATAAGGACGAGAACAGGCAGAGACATTCTAACATAACTGAACCTCTAAAACAGAGGTGTCAAACTCATTTTAGTCCAGGGGCCACATTAAACCAAATTTGATCTGAATTGGGCCATACCACTAGAATGATAACATAATCTATAAATAATGTCAAATCCAATTTTCCTCTACGACTTAGAGCAAAACATTTTTTTTTATTGTTTGATAAAAATGTTCACATCTACCAACTGTCCTTTAAAACAATGTGAATAACATGAATAAACTGACCCTTCTTCAGAAAACTAATGACTCAAGTTTATGTTTATTATTTACACGTCAATTACAATGTAGAGATTATTTATTAGTGGATTTACAAATTAGGGCTTTGAGTTCGAATTTTGACATTCGAATATAATTAGAATGTTATTAAAAAGAAGAAATTTTCGAATGAATATTAGGCAGCTCTTAAACCAGTATATGGTATCATTAGGCCAATTTCTTTTATGTTTGTGAATGTGGTTGTAAATATTTTCAGTTCAGGTTGCAGATTTTTTTTCTGGGGAATTTATATGAATTGTGAACGGGAAGGTCATTATTTATAGGCTTATCTTGGGCACCTGTAAACATTAGCGTCCAGCTGGCACGTAACAGAGTCGTCAGTCCTGCACATTCATGAACAATGGCTGAGGTAGATGGCACGTCAGAGATTCACACTCTGGAAAATGTAGAAGTGTCATGAATTAACAAAGTGAGCACGTAAAACTGATCTGTGACCGTTTCACATATTGTGCCTGTTTTTGTACCTGCTCATGTTGTAAATGTTTTTGATTGTCAATGAAGCTGACAGTTTAGAGCAGGGGTCTGCAACCCTGGTCCTAGAGAGCCGCTATCCTGCATGTTTTAGACGTTTCCCTCTTCCAGCACACCTGACAGACATTATCAGTCTTCCGCACAGCTTGATGATAGGCTGATCATCTGAATCAGGTGTGTTGGAAGAGGGAAACATCTAAAACATGCAGGATAGCGGCTCTCTAGGACCAGGTTTGCAGACCCCTGGTTTAGAGGCTTTCATCAGTACAGGCGACAAGGAAAACCAAAGTACAGTGTTTCACATACAACAAGCCAATGGACAAAAGATGATGTTCATGGATTATGTAACGTTAAAAGTGTCAGCCGGTAATAATGCTCATTACTCCCACACTGCATGTTTCTTCAGTCATGGTTCTAAACACACCAGAATATTTGACATATTTGATTGAATATAATATTTAATTTTGATGCCGATGTGTTGGTGAGGCATTTTCAGAGTAATATAATGAATAAATATTCAAATATTATTTGAATGAAATTCGAATATGATTTTTGGGCAAAGGTCAAAGCTCTACTACAAATACACAAAAAACATTTAATAACAGGCAGAACATTGTTAAACTTACACTTCACACATTTTAAACTGTTCATATTTGTTCAGATTATGCTTTGTTTGCTATGATGATTGATTGATTATGCTATGTTTGTGAAATAATACTTTGTTTTATTGTAAATACAGTAAAATGACATGAAAATGTTTAAATTAACAAAGAGAAAAATGTGGAGTTGTGTTATTATCAGTGTTGGGAAAGTTCACCTTGATTAGGAACTAGTTCAAAGTTCAGTTCAAGTTACTCAAAATGAATTAGTTCAGTTCATCGTTCTTTCTTCCAAATTATGAACTAGAAGTTCATGGATCCCAAAATGAACTTTTTTCGTTCTTTTTTTCATTTTTTTGTGTAATTATTGTAAACGTATTATTAACCGTTCCTAACTTTATCCTGACCGTAGTCAGGAAATCAGGGGAAAATGCCGTCCTCCTCCCGGGGTTAACTTCCCTCTGCGGGTTCTTGCCAGTCACATTTAACTCTTTTTCTCCACTCCCAAAAACTCTCTGCACCCCTCTCTCTCTCTCTGCCCCGCCCACAATGCTTCTCATTGGCTATTCCACAACATTATGTTGCCAAAATTTGTTCAGAATAATACAAAATGACATCTATGATAATGCTGTGTTTTGATCCCATTTAATGCCTTATAGGACTCAATAATTGCAATGTGATAAGAACGAAATATGAACTACATAAGAGCGCAGTTCAATAAATGCCAGAATAACCGTGTTCACTACTTCCCGTTCATTTGGCAAAAGTGAATGAGTCGTTCACGTTCGTCAAAAATATGCTATCGTTCGTGAACGATTGCTCAATGAACTCGTTCAGGTACAACACTGGTTATTATGATAGTATTTTATTGATCTGACCCATTTTGTTCTGTATGTGGAAACTGAAATAAAATAACCAATATATTCACTATCATTTTTGTATTTCACAAATTTATCCCAGGGACCGGACTGAACCCTTTGGTGGCCCGGATTTGGCCCCCAGGCCCCATGGTTAACAGTTGTGCTCTAAAAGGTGGGGTGCAAGATGTTTTTTTGGAGCTTTTTTTCTTTCACTATATTGCTGAAAATCCCCTTCACAAGTAATTCATTAAATCCTCTAACACAAAAATGTAAATAAATATTGGCACAAAATAGGGGTAAGATTAGGAATACTTGTTTTAACAGTATTCTGCCTCAACTTATCAATTCTACATCTGCATTATGGTTTAGATCCACAAAGACACTAAAAGAAACTAAATACTTAGTAACAGAAGCAGAAAATGGCTCAAGTTGTGCTTAATTTTCTTTAGACATTTGAGGTTGTTCATATTATGTCATATTATGTATCATGTTATTCACATTTTATTGTTACAGGGTAGTTTGTAAATGTCAATATTTTCAACAATCGAATGTTATTTTCTAAAACACAGACAAAAAAAAGTTGTCATTATTTACACGCATAATGTATTTATTACATTTTTTTTTTTACATCAAAACAAGAAAAAATAATTGGAATCATTATTTGTTGTAGGTTATTATGCTGTTATTTAACTGTAGATCATATTGGTCTGCATGTGGAACCTGAACTGAACTGAGTTCCACAGCCTTGACTGGATTTTTTGCATTTTGTAAATTCATCCCAGGGGCCACATCGGAACATTTAGCGAGCCACATTTGGCCACCAGGCCGCATGTTTAAGACCCCTCTTTTAATAAGACACAATAACACAATAAGAACTTCAAATACACATAAAGCAGGGAGATGTATTTACCGGGCAGAGTAAAGACACTCGGAGGCTGGTCGTGGCTATTTCACTGTCTGGATCTGCTGTTAGCTTTTCCTTGACTAGAGATGAAAGGATAAAACAGGCAAACATGACTGACTGAGGGTAAAACAATAGGATTTTATATACATTAACAAGTATGAGATTGATTTTAGTGTTCGTTAAGTAAATGGTAAATGGACTGCACTTATATAGCACTTTTCCACCTTCATGGTGCTCAAAGCACTTTACATTAGCCTCTCATTCACCCATTCACACACACACTCATACACCAGTAGGTTTCTAAGGTCTACAGTAAGTCCTACTGGGGGCCTAAGTCAGGGTTCAGTGTCTTGCCCAAGGACACTTCGACATGTGGACAGCCAGAGCTGGGACGCAAACCGCCAACCTCTCGGTCATTGGGCGACCCACTCTACCAACTGAGCCACAGCCGCCCTAGATAGAAAGATAGAAAATCTATTAATATTAATTATAATTCATTAATATCTATTAATCTATTAAAATCTATTTAATTTTCTAACTAAACCTGTCTTGAGTATCTAAAATATTTACTTTAATGGTGTGATTAAGGTCAAACATCACTTTGAAAGGCTTTATTTTGTCTCACTGTACATTATTATGCATTACATAATTTATTTTTGTATGTTCAACTGAAAATCTGCAAAAAGTTTTTAAATGGAAGGAGGAAAACAGTCTATAATGAATCAGCTTCTTTTATTTATTCAGTTATTAGAAAAATGCCCTTTTTTGTTTTTTTAAAGATGGAAACAATGAGGAAAAACCTGCCGCACCTGATATGTTTTTTTCCAACTCTTATGAGTCTTTATTTTATCAAAATCATTTCTTATTTAGTTTTTTTAAAATTGTTTCATGTATTTGATTTTGGATACAGTACATAATAGATTCTTTATCTTCTTGCTTTAAAAATCCTTTAATGTAGAAAGACTTGGTAAACCTTTTCTACTGTTTTGCTGTAGTTTCAGATACATGTGCATTTATACTTCAATGTGTTGTGCTACAAAAGTGAAACTAAACTATTGGAGCTACTCTCTGTAAATACATTCAATCATTTTAAATGAATGGGAAAAGGGTAAATAGAGATGTTTTTCTAATTGCAGGGTTCTCATCAGGAATTTTGTGCAGCATAATGGTAGCCTTCATTAAATGTCATGGCCCAGATGTCATTATGTCATTGGGATGGCCATGGCTCAGTTGGTAGAGCGGGTCGTCAGTCCGTTGTGTCCTTGGGCAAGACACTTTACCCTCCTTGCCTCCAGTGTCACTCACACTGGTGTATGAATGCATATGAATGTTTGGTGGTGGTCAGAGGGGCTGTAGGCGCGAAATGGCAGCCACGCTTCTGTCAGTCTGCCCCAGGGCAACTGTGACTATATATGTAGTTTACCACCACCAGAGGGAACACGTGAGAGTGAATGAATAATGGATCAATAATGTAAAGCGCTTTGGCCGCCTTGAAAAGCGCTATAGAAATCGAATCCATTATTATTATTAAACGTGGCGAGGGGCCAGCCCAGGTGTTAGCCAATGAGTGTCACGTAGATGCTCTAAATGCTGATGGTTTAGGTCACTACTATTCCCCATACATGGCATGACAGAAACAACCCAGATATGCTAATTATATCCCCAAAAGTGGAAGCGACTCTTAATTTTAGACGGTAACGGGTCAATGCTGAGGTGGGGGGACATAAATTAACTTAGATAGGCACCTAGTGGTTAAAAACAAATGCACATGGTGTTATCTGTCAAAATAACTTTTTCACAGCACCAACTGCCCCAAAAAAGAAGTTTTCTCACATAAAAATGGAAATATTACGCAAGCAGATGTGCTCAAAAGACAATATCTACAACTGGAAAGGCAGCGTAATGGCCCTGATCACAGTGTAATATTTTGAACTGACAGCGTAACATCATGTTATGCTGAAATGAGCTGGCGAAGACCCTGAATTGACTGAATTGGGTCCTACTTTGAGATGTTTTTAAGGCACATTGTTATATACTCAGAGGTGAAATTAAAATTACTTCTTTTACTGTACTTAAGTACAGTTTTTAAGTTTCTGTACTTTACTTGAGTATTTCATTTTCTGGCAACTTTTTACTTTTACTTGCTACACTTTTGTATAAATATTTGTACTTTATACTCTTTACATTCTTAGAATAGACTTATTACTTTCTCAAACGAGACAAATGTGACAGTATGAAAAATAAGTTGTAAATCAGAACTTGTGACCTACTACTAATTTAGACTTTTTACGTCAGAATTTAGAATTTTTGTCACATAGTTTAGATTTAATTTTAATCTCATAATTTTTTCTGTCCATACCCACTAAAATGAGTATTTCGACCCAATAAAACACATGACTTTTAAAGCCTATATTTTTGGATATTTTTGAAACTTTCCTGTTTTTTCCTCCTTAAATATGTATTATTTCATCCACAGCAAAAAATAATAATACTTTTTACTTTATTACAATTGAGAAGTTGTACTTTTTTTTATTTTTTTTACTTTTACTTCAGTAAAGGAGTTGAATCAGTAGAGTACAAGAGTATTTTTTCACAACAGTTACTGTACCTCTACTTAAGTACAGAATGTGAGTACTTTGACCACCTCTGTATATACTTGTACTACTTTTTAATTAACTGATGGGATTGTATACTTATGCTACATTGTAAAAATCTAGATCTTACCGATCTTATTTTTCTCATTTCTAGTAAAAATATTTCATCACACTTAAAATAAGACATAATCACCTAGAGAGTTAACTTTTCAGTGAGATATAACAAACTTATATTTAAAAAATACATCTTGAAAATCTTATTTCAAGAAATCTTATCAAGATGATTTTCACTTTTTCCGTTGGCAATTTTTTTTTGCTTCAAGATTTTTTTGTGTGCTTAATTCAAGATTTTTACAAAAAAATTGTAATATTTTTTGCTTAATTCAAGCCAATAAAATCTGGAGATGCGAGTAAAAATGATCTCAGTAAGATATCTTGAAATAAGATTTTCAAGATTATTGCCTAAAAATAAGTTCTAATCTCATAGAAAAGTTACTCTTTAGGCAATTATGTTTAATTGCATGAGATATTTTGACTAGGATTGGGAAAAATACTAGTATTAGTGTGAATGTATGGATGAACTCTATTCTCTATAACTTGTGTTGCTGCTTTCTTGGCCAGGATAGTCTTGGAAATGAGATTTCTAATAATCAGTAAGCCTTTTTTGTGGTTCAATAAAATTTAATACTAGGCCTATCAAAATGAATGCATTAATGTGGATTAATCCATCATCGTGATTAATTTGATTAAAAACGTTAATGCAATTAACCCATCTGCAGCAGAATGACTGTCATTCTCTGCCAACGCACTTCAGGCAGTTTGTCCTAGTAGTTAGCGTTGTACATACGCAAATGTGGAGATGGAAAAATGGAAGATGCTATATAGCAGGACATTTGAGTACAAAAAAAAGCATTATACACACTCTGCAGAACACAATTTTCCTTTCACTGAAATGCTTCTATCTTGAAATACCACATAACGCAAAGTGTAAGTTAGTCGGGGACTCTGCTAGCACTTCAGCTAACGTATTGCCTAGCACAAATATATTCCCCTCTTTCCCTGTTCCCCTGTTTGTGTGACAGATTAAAGTGCCTTACATTTCAAATTATCTTCGTTGGACGTTTATATATATGTATATATATGTGTGTATATATATATATATATATATATATATATATATATATATATATATATATATATATATATACACAAGTACAATGTAATTAAATATATATTTTGTAAATAAGGGAAAATACAGGCTTAACAATATTCAATATTACATTTAAAATTGTTATTAAAATAAACATAGGTTTTTTAAAAAGCTATGTTTTTACAATAGGTTTTTTTAAACAAGTAATACACCTATTTGTTCGATGTTTTTGTCGGATTAATTAATATGGTTTTAGAGGAAGCTGTTGTTTGGATCATTATTGCAATGGCTGTTATTGAATAAACTACGGATGAGTGAGAACACGTAGCTAGTTCATTGTCTTTTCAAAACCCTACACAACGTAGCCATCTCCCTTGAACATCCGATCAATTAATTAATCAAAATTAATCCATAGAAATGTTATAATTAATTTGATTAAAAAATCTAATCCCTTGATAGCATTAGTTAATAGAAATAAAATGAAACAATCTCTTAACTTCCTAAATGAAGACTGAAACTTGAAATGTGACCATTTGCAGCAGGTTTTCTACATTGTGCAGACATTTTAAAATTAACATATGATCGTTTTCATAAACAATTTATTAACTGAATTCATACAAAATGTGCTATACTGTTGTAAAAATAATTATATGGATGTCCTCTATGTTTTTCAGTGGAGCATCACACAGCTACTTTCATGATGTAAAGAGGATGACAGTGTTTACTGAGTGCTCTGGAGTGGTCTGGGTTTCTGATGCCTTTGGCCCGTAGTCTCTGTAACAGCACTGTGGACGACTGCTGCTTCACCAGATACACTGCCATTGAATAACTCTGTGGACACACATGAACATGGCATCTAACCTCAGCTGTGACAAGAACAACTGTAGCCACATGTTCACTGTGACTTCTGTAAAATGATATTTATGATGTCAAGTTCCCGTAAGAGAAGTGTCCTCTATGGTTTCCTGTAAAGCCACATGAAGCACCCCCCACCACAAGAAATACATGATAGGAAATACCACTTCTGATTGTAACTACCAGTAAGTTTATTCATCATCGTAATGAGACAAAAACAGTGCAAGTAAAAAAAGCAAAAAAAAGGAAAAGTATAAAGTTCATAATTTAATGCTTATTTTTGTGTCTAAATGTTCCGTAAGAGTTTATCATATTAACACCACAAGTAACCATCTTCTGCAAAGAATTTTGTAAAGGTGAATTTGCTGTTGAATATTTCTACTTATCTTCAGAATGCTTTTCAGCACTGTAGACTCTAATGTAATGTAATGTAATCTATTCAGCAATATTAGTCCACAATATGCAGTAATTTACACACATACTGTACAATAGGTAGGAATTAATATAATAATTTGCTCGATCAATTAATATTTAAGCATTTAGTCAAAGATATAAACGGCCAAATAAACGAATTTGAGCTAAATGATAAATGTTTAAATGTTAAGCAGAGTTGTTCCTTACCCGCCCGATCTCTGCAGTCCACGACACCACGATGGTGTTGGGGACTGTGGTGGACAGTCTGACCAATGAGGTAATGTTGATGGGCCGGCTGGGCCGCTTGGGCTCAACACCGTTTTTGGTAGGAGGAAGATAACCCTGGAGAACAGGAAGAAATACAATAATAAAGAACATTTCGTGTTTCTGGTGTGAATATAAATGGGTGGGGCTATTGTTTTTCAGGGTTCCATTCATTTCACCCTTTCACATTTGGGGAAATGTGAAAGACCCACATGAATATGCATTCATTTAATAAATCCTTTTGTCTTTACACACAGCACAAAGCAGACATTTTGAAAGATTGCTGAACATGTTTTAGTTGATAAACTCCAGGGTTGTGCTCAAATGCAGACAGACACAGAGACTTAAAGGAAACAATGATGAAGGAACATCCATTTGCTTGGATCTCATGAGCATCTACATACTTTGCCCTGATTTTTTAAGCTTGTTTTATTTGATCCCAGCTGTTAACTAACTCTAAATAAATACTGAGTTACGATCAATTCTGTCCCTGATCTCTACTGGTAAACTTTTAAGATAAAATAAGATAATACTTTATTATCATCATGCAATTGTAATTTGTCCTCTGCATTTAACCCATCCTTAAGGAGCAGTGGGCAGCCATGGGTGGCGCCCGGGGACCCATCCCCAGAGATGGAGCCAGGCTCGTGGGCAGTTACCTAACTGGAGGATTTTTACCCTAACAAACATGTTTTGAGGTGATGTTTTTTTATTCTCTCCTCTCCAAGTGCATGAATCTATTTATCATCCTTGACGAATGCCAATAGGTAACAGTATTTATAAACTACAACTCAAAAAAGTAAATGTCGCACGCAACCATACATCTATTTGTACAATGAAACTTGCACTAACTTCCTCCAAAATGCTTCAATTTAAACTTAAATTCTCCCACAGCTAATCACACTGTTAATTAGATTTATTTGTGTATGTCAAGTCTATGGGCCAGGGTTCCCCAATAGGCGGACACAGACTGGCCCACACCAACTTGTGAGAAAAAGATTCTTTTTTTTTAATATTGTGACGGTGCGACATTCGCGCGCCATCATCTCTGCCCCGGGTGTGTTTTTCTTTTTTCTCGTCTTTTTTTTCTTTCTCTCGTCTCTTTTGGAGCGTGTGAAGCGCGGCTCTCCTGCGACATATGTTTAAACTGAACATTGTCATCTGGACCTTGCCTCACTACTCAGCCTTTTCTCTATGTGGTGGACGTCTGGAGCTGCGCACCCATACTCATACACATATACTCATAATTCACGCTTCATAGAACACGTGATCATTGACTACAGAACACAGATTCATTCGTTCATTGTTTTGGGTTTTTCTTCTGTTTGTGTTTATGTATGGTGGATAATTGGTGCCATTGTTTATATCAAACATATGAATATATATAAATATGAATAAAATTGAATTGAATATGAGTTAATATGATTTCAGTTTGATGTATGTTCCATGTAAATATTGTAGATTGTATGTTAATTAAATAATGTGGTAATTGGTATGGCCATGGGTGGAGCTTAGGGGTATATAAAGGGGAGTGTTTCCCAGTAGTGTGGGGGGTGTAGTTGAGATTTAGAGAGATTTGAATTTGAAGTTAAAAGTAAGAGTATGGCTGAAATCTTTTTTTTTTTTTTTAGTGCTGAAGGGTAAAAGAGACCAACTTTATTTTATAGTGTTTTCAGATCTCTTGCAACATTTTTTTTTCTTTTTCCTGTGTTTTTTTTTTGGTATTTTTACACTGGAAAAACCTAACCCATTCCAAAGCTGAGTCAAACCACCGCTGCTGTCTAGCCGTATCCACCTTCCTTGTTGCACTGTTTCCACTGTTGCATAGCCGTGGCATCGTCCTTCCAAGCCCCGCCCTAAACACTCAAACAAAGGGTAAAAAAACCCCCAAAACCTTACAGTACGTTGTGATCGACCTGGTGTGGCTAATGCTAGGCTTAACAAAGTCTAGACCAACATGAAAGACAAAAACATTTTTGGTTCATCTAGTTTACAGGGCTAAGAATTGGTATCAATAATATCTTATTTTTAACCCTTTGATGCATGAATTATGAGAGTGTTTTAATTATTTTTTATGCATGAAAAAAGCAATGTGCTTGAAAGTAATTTTTATGGAAATACAAAAATGTCCACTCAGCTGAAAAACATGAAAACATTAAGTTTTGTTGTGAAGAAGTGTGTATTTAAAATGCAATATCAGAACACTATGAAATAATTTTTTTTTAATGCACGTTGTGTTGAAGAAGGGACTGTTAATTATAGTCTAATAACAACAAGCAATTGATTTACAGGTAAAAATGTTAGTGCAGATCAAGTATTGATGTGCCTCTCCTCCCTCATGAATATCTACTGGAGGGGGGAGGAAGAGAAAAAAAACCTTACTCACCACAGAAAACATCTGCACTTATTGTTCTCTATATTTCCTGTTGACCTTGTAAATGCTAGTGCTTCAGGCTATATATTATGCCCTGTATTGTAAATTGCTTTGGATAAAAGTGTCTACCAAATGCAATGTACTGTAATGTAATAATAATAAAAACCATGTTACATTAATGATATGAACTGACTGATATGGTACTAAAATAACAAAACCCATGAATATAGAAGAGAACAGCTGTAGAAGAACTGTTCATTGTAGTGACCAGTATGCATCAAAGGGTTAAGGTATCTTATTAAAGTCTGTGCCCTAGACCACACTGCTGATAAAGACCTTGACTTGGTCCCTGAACATCTTCAACCGGATTTCACACAATCAATCAATCAAATTTTATTTATACAGCACCTAACAACACCAAAAAGGTACACAAGGTGTTTTCCAAAATGAGATAAAAACAATAAAGACAAGTAACAATTATAAAACCAAGATAAAAACAAAGATAAAATAAGTTATAAAACCATAACAACAACATAAGAGACATGGACAGTCACCTACATGTTTAAAACAGCTAGCTCAGTTGTTAATTGTAATTGTGCTGGAAGTACATTCCACAGTCTTGGGCCAAAAACTGCAACTGGATATGTGACTAAAGCTGAGACAAAACAATCTTCTTCAACACCTTGGAGAAAAAAGGCAGATGAGATATTGGATGGAAGTTGGATAAAAGGATGGGATCAAGGTTGGGTTTTTTAATCAAAGGTCTAACTGTAGCATGTTTGAGTGCAGTAAGAACAGTGCCCAGACTAAGACTGTTTATAAAAGAGACAAGGAAAGGGACGATAGTGTCAATGGTCTCCTTTATAATCCTGACAGGGACAGCGTCAGCAGGGCAGGTGGTGGGATTCAGCACTCGGAGAGCTTTTTTTAGGTTCACAAGAGGTCCGCAAGAGTAACTGTGGACCTCTGAAACACACATTGAAAAGCTGGGAGAAATGTAACAGTGGTAGCAGAATGTGTAATGGCTAATCGATGAAACTTGTCCAAAAAATATTCTTTGAATGCTTTACAGGTGTGTTCAGATGCATCGATTGGAGTAAAAGACACAGGATTTATAACAGAGCTAATATTGTTAAACACTATTTAACACCCATTCACTGATCATAATGGGTGTGTTATGTGCTGATGCTAATGCTAGATACTATGTCTATGTACTAGGATGAGTATAAAATGCAGAGACTGACTTTTCCCAATAAAGCAGTTGAACCTTTTAAACTGTGTCATTTTAATACGCGCTTGCTGTGACCCATGCTGTCAGAAAGGTCAACATTTTGGTTTCTAGGTCATGATGTTTACATCTACGTTTATGTGGTTGAGTCCTCACCGGTAGGTTACATGGCTTCCCGTTGACTTTCACACACAGATTAGGTGGGAAATGGTCTTCCTGAGGACAGCTTGTCTCTGACAGGCAAAACCGCAACTGAACTTGAACAGAAAAGTCACATTTGGTCCCCGAGATGTCCCTGTAAACACAGAAACAGATTTATCAACCAAATGTAGACTCCAATTCATTTCATCATCAGTGAAGCCTTTAGCTTGCTATACACTATTCATTTCATCTTACATTGAGCTACTGATTTGCTGGACTTGCTGTGGCGTTAATGCAAAGGCGAAACATGTCTCCTGAAACCGCTGGCTGTTGTCTGATGCTGCAGAGAGAGAGAGAAGACAAACTATATTAATAACCTGGTTAAATTCCTGGCAGAACAATAACTGGAAAAGACCTTATTCAATATATCAAACCAAATCTAATTTTGTTTACATAGTGCCAAATGGTAACAAAAGTTATCACACGACACTTTATATTTAGAGCTGGTCTAAACTGGATTCTTAGGACTCTTGGGATTCTGTTGGTGTCTGTGGTAAATAGATGGTGAGGAAAAACTTCCTTTTAACAGACATAAACCTGGAGTAGACCCCAGGTCCCATGTGTGTGTATGTGTGTGTTTTATATTAGGGTTGCAACTTTTTAGCAATCCTACACCCTGTGTCACATTCTGATGCACTTTTGTGAGAACAGTATGGAAATTAGTGGCACTAGTTGAAAGTTTTGCCTAAAGTGACAAAAGTACCTTTTGACTAGACTGGTCCTTGTTACAGACAGACAGATAGATAGATGTACTTTATTCATCCCAAGTTGGGAAATGTAGTTGTTGCAGCAGTACAGGCATTAGCGGTTGTGCTTGTGTAGTATCAGAAAAAAGAACATTAGAAAATGTAAAATCGGTTATCTACAAGAATTAAATAGAGAGGTAAATGGACTTCACTTACATAGTGCTTTTCCACCGTCTTGGTGCTTAAATTCACCCATACACCAGTAGGTTTCTAAGGTTCTGCCAGTCCTACTGGGAGCCTAATTCAGGGTTCAGTGTCTTGCCCAAAGACACTTCGACATGTGAACAGCCTGAGCCATGACACGAACCACCAACCCTTCAGTTAATGGACAACCCGCTCTTCCAACAGAGCCACAGCCATCCCTATTATGCATGAAGCATTTGGCTATATACAATATAAAGCATGAATAATCATAATATTATGGTAGTACAATAATCAGTAGTAGTGTGTCTGTGCAAAATGAACCAGTGCAAAAATTATCTGAGCAACTTAACCAGATACATATAAGTTCAACAGGTACCTAATTGAATAATGTTATCAGTGAGACAATATGAGACAATGCAGATTGAACACATTTGTGCAAAATTCACCAGTTACTACAGACACTCATATTGTTATCTGAGACACGACAGTGATGAGTTAAACAGTCTTATAGCGTGTGGCAGGAAAGATTTCCTGTAACGGTCCTTGAGACAGCAAAGCTGTCTGAGCCTTTTGGAAAAGGAGCTCTGCTGTCTGTCCAGTACAGGGTAGAAAGGCTGGACAGGGTTATCCAAGATAGATAATGGTTTGTTCAGTGTCCTCCTTTCCACCACTGCTTCCAAAAAGTCAGCCTTCCTGATCAGTTTGATCAGTCTGTTGGTGTCGCTGACAGCAATACTACCAACCCCAGCAGACCACAGAGGAAAACGGGGCACTGGCCACAACAGACTGGTAAAACATTTCCAGCATCTTGCTGCACACATTGAACAACCTCAACTTCCTCAGGAAGTAGAGCCTTCTGCAGGCCTCCTTGGACACAGCAGTGCTGTAAGTCTTCCAGCTCAGTCTGCTATTGTGCATGCGACATATCATTCCTGCAAAACTTTGATCGCTTGCTCACAACACAACACCTGACAACACAATATTAGCCATAAATAGGTAACTCTGTAGGAAGCTGATTGGGTAAATGGACAGCACTTACATACTGCTCTTCCACCTTCATGGTCCTCAAAGTGCTTTACATTAAATGCCCTGCACTTATATAGCACATTTTCCACCTTGAAGGTACTGAAAGCACTTTAGGTATCCCATTCACCCATTATTCCACCAGTGGGTGCTGCCAGACCTAATGGGAGACATTGCGAGTTCAGCGACTTGCCAAGGTCACTTTGACATGTGGACAACTAGGACTGGGATTTGAACCGCTGACTTTTCCGTGACAGAATGACTGGCTCTATCAACTGAGCCACAGTCCCCCCATGAGCTACTTTCACTTGTTCCATCTTCAGTTAATCGAAAAATGGACCAAAAACATATTGAAATAATTTTTTTTTGTCTTCCTAAGGGTAAATCTGCCAGTGCTTATTTCCCCAAAGGAGTTTGCTTATTGTTATATAACACTGAGTTCAGTGCATCAGCCTGACAACAACACTGAAGGTGAACCTCAACATAAAACATGCCTCTGTCGGTTACTTTTTTCATAGATAACCAGAAAATCTGTTCAATTTATTTATTTGTATATAAATGCTCATCCAAATATGATACAGGAAGTTCTTTTGGGGAAAATTTTTTAAAACTTGCAACCATAGTATGTGTGTGTGTATATATACACACCATATATATAGTGTGTGTGTGTGTGTGTAAAAGTCAGGCCAAATGTCTGAAGATAATAATAATAATGGATTAGATTTATATAGTACTTTTCTATGTATACACATATTCAAAGTGCACACTGTAACCATCATTCATTCACTCTTACGTGCTCTCTCTGGTGGTGCTAAACTACATATGTATCCACAGTTGCCCTGGGGGAAACTGACAGAAGTGTGGCTACCATTTTGTGCCTACACCACCACCTCTGACCACCACCAAACTTTCACATGCATCCATACACCTGCGTGAGTACTGGCGGAAAGGAGGGTGAAGTGTTATGCCCAAGGACACAACGGCACATGACTTGGACAGAGAAGGATTCGAAGTCTTTGAACTCTGCCTCTTTGGTTATTGAACCGGCTGTGACTCAGTTGGTACAGCGGCTCGTCCAATGACTGAAGGGTTGGTGGTTTGGGTCCCGACTCTGGCTGTCCACATGTCGAAGTGTGGCCAGACAATCAACCCTGACTTGTAGGCTCCCAGTAGGACTGACAGAACCTTAGAAACCTATGACACTACACTATGAGTGGTGTATGTGTGTGTGTGTGTGTGTATGTGAATGGGTGAATGTGAGGCTAATGTAAAGCGCTTTGAGCACCATGAAGGTGGAAAAGTGCAGTCCATTTACCAATGAACCTCCTGCTCTACCAACAGAACCATGACTGTCCATATACTGTAGATACCACTGTACTTTGACTATAAAGACAAATGTTGGTTTAACTTGTGTGCATTAAAGACACAATAATAGATCACCTTTGGAAGGAGTGAAGATGTGTATTAGCGTGTGTTTGCTCTATTTATAGACAACCGTCTGGTGCTGGAAATAACTCAAGGTACTATATCCAGTCACAAATGACGAGACCAAAGGTCAGAAAAAAAAACAATCAGCTTAGAAATCTTCCTTGATAAAAAACTAGAACAGACATCTGTTGTGATGAAGTAAACCTGAAATCAGAAAAAGCTGGAACAGTAATGAAAATGTAAAATTAAAGATAAGCCATGAAGATAAAATTCCACAAAAGGTTGGAAAAAGGAGCAAGTCAAGATGACTAATATCAACAAACAATGAAAGCGCTAATGTGTGACATGAGCAAGTGGTTGGAATCATAATTGTTTCCAAAAGCAAAATGCAAGAAAGGTCTAGTCCTGTAGGAAATAGAAAAATAGGGATGAATTTGGATATTTCAGCCTCTAGGATGAAGAAGAGAATGAAAGCTTCAAGGAAACTAAATGTATTTCACTGTGTGAAGGCCAAGGGTTCAAACCTAAACATTGAAATAGTAATGCAAACAGGATCATCATTCATCTGGAGCTAATAGAACCCCATGGGTCAGCGTTACTGTAGAGCATGGTTCCCCAATAGGCGGCCCGCGAGAGGACACAGACTGGCCCACACCAACTTGTGAGAAAAAGATTATTTTTTAAAAATATTGTGACGGTGCGACATTCGCGCGCCATCATCTCTGCCCCGGGTGTGTTTTTCTTTTTTCTCGTCTTTTTTTTCTTTCTCTCGTCTCTTTTGGAGCGTGTGAAGCGCGGCTCTCCTGCGACATAGTCATGAACATTGTCATCTGGACCTTGCCTCACTACTCAGCCTTTTCTCTATGTGGTGGACGTCTGGAGCTGCGCACCCATACCCATTGTAGCTGGATTAGGCCCCCAGTGACCCCCGCGACCCCAGTGAGTATAAAGCGGGTTCAGATAATGAATGAATGAATGAATGAAATCTGGACAATGGAAATTTATTTCAATTTTTGCTCAAAGTTAAGACCCTAATGTTAATAAAACTACATATAAAGTGTATTTTAGTGATAAAAGTCACCTTTAAACATGATCTTTAATATGTGTGTGATGAAATATAAGTTATTTTTAATCGCCGATACGCGCAATTAATCTATCTATATCTTGTTCTGCCGAGTGATAAGGCAGCCATGTTTGTAGGCGTTTGAAAGAGGAGATTCTCCTGAATCCATTGACACCTCACATTCCATGAACTACATTTCCTTCTGGACAGGAAATGCATGCGTAAAAGGTGAAAGGTTGGCATGGTTGCGCATGTCGAGCGCATGCACGGGACCGGGATACATGCTGCAGTAGAGCAGGAGGAGTGATGCAGATCGGTCTGCTGGTTATAGACATATTTACCGACTTTAGTCTTAGTTCTAAGTCATTTTAGAGAGTTTTAGGGGGTAACAGTGAGTGACAGTGTATTTTCCTGAATGTTACTGACTGTGGTAAGCTTTGTGAAGTGTTAGCTGTTAGCCGTGCTAGCATGTAAACAACAGAGACACTACAGAGAAGCAGCTGATCAGTTCAACATCTGACTGAGATCTGACTGTGGATATGAACTCAAAACAGGATGAACATCTACCCAGTAAGTTGTTGTATCTTACTGATATCTGTTTTACAAACTAATAGTAATAATAATAACAATAATACTACATTTTATACTATACACATGCAAACACTGTTGAGTATAGTAGTATTTTTTCAGTCTCATTTCTCATTTTATTGTTATTTCTACACATAAGTAGATAAGTTTATAATTAATCAATGATTGTTTGAGGATTTATTCACTTTCTCTGTCAAAAATAAATAACATTCTAACATTCTATCATTTCATGGGAAGGAAAAATAATGTTATTCCTCCCTTTTAGGAATAGTTGTAATAATATTCAACACTACTGAAAAGTATTTTACATACATGAAGTACATTTATCTAATTATTTTTAGCCAAATGCACATATTTTATTATGTATTTAGTCTCAAATCATGATTGTCTTCATTTTTCCTAGGTAGGAGAATGACAGCCTTATTTGACACAAATAAAACTGCTTTTTGGAGAAACACATGGACCAGTTCAGTCTGCTGCCAGCCCCTCCACCTAATGATAAACCAGATAATAATATTGATATATTATTATATTGTTTGTCTGCCAGTCTTAATAAAACTAATAATAAATAATAATAAATAATAAAACTAAACAAATAATAATAAATAATAAAACTAAACAAAATAATCCATGTTTATATGGTTTTATTGATTTTAGTTGTGCACAAAGGTAGAAGTTGATGAAACACAAGGTAAATTTCATTTCTAAAAGCTCCAGTAGACAGTAATAGACTTCTGTAATGGATATGAGTTGTATTTTCCAGACAGATTTTACTGGAAAATTAATATAATGTATTTGGAACAGTTTGGCACAACAGTGTGCCAAACTGTTCCAAATGCACTGTCCGCCTGGTGTTATCTTGACTTAAATCTTTCTGGAGGCTTTGTCCTTTGCTCTAATTCTATCAACTTTTGTACCTGTGTTGTCAAAAAGTTATTGAAGGTGATCAATAGTGTCTATATTCATGGAATCATTGTTAGCAGGGTGTTTTTCTTTTGTCAAAAAAAAAAACAAAAATTCAGGCGAGACCAAAAAATTCTAATTTATCTTTTAGTTTATTCCAATTTATTCAGTCATAGTAGTAGCTTCACGACATTAGACAATGGGAATAGATTCTGTGAAGACTGTAGATGTCCATAGATACAAAGAAGATCCATATAAACCTTAGGAATGTAGAGCAATTCTTCATTTACTTTGGGTATGTTTTTTTAGGTGTTTTTCTCTGAAAATAGGCTCAGGGTGGAAGAGGTTAAAAGTAAGAGTGTGGCTGAAATCTTTTTTTTTTTTTTTTTTTAGTGCTGAATGGTAAAAGAGACCAGCTTTATTTTATAGTGTTTTCAGATCTCTTGCAACTATTTTTTCTTTTTCCTGTGTTTATTTTTGGTATTTTTACACTCCTCATCACTGCTGGTTTTGGACTTGGGTTTAAATAAATGAAAAACCATTGAAGTCAAACGAACCCTTGACAAATATATATTAGTATTTATTATTTACTAACTGGCTGCTGTTACGGCTGTATTACTGTTGATTTGTTCCAGCAGACTAGCAAAGTATATATTTTTTTATTTTATTTTGAGTTAACTAGCTGCTGTCAAAAATTTTCAACTTTCCAAGCAGACTGTAATAACCAAATATTTATTTTGAGTAAATGGTTGGTTCTCAACTTTTGTTTCCAGAGTGAAATTTGTCTTTGTGTGACCCTCACCAATAGTATTCCTGAATCCCAAGCACAACTAATAATGTTGTGCCTGGGATAATCTGCACTAGAAGTGCAGAAGCACTAGAAGTGCAGATTCAACATTGTTGTCAGTATTGTCACTGGAGTGGGGCTGTTGTTGCGCCCCCCTCCCTGCCACCGTGTGCCCCACAGGTGCTGTGGCCCTCGGCTTGGTGCCCAGGTCAGAATTTGGCCCTTGATGAAATCTAATTGGGGAACCCTGCTGTAGAGCACCAGAGAGGAGCTCTACAATTAGGAGGTACAGACACTAATGAGCCTCTTCAAGCGGTACCAGATCAAAACAAAACTGCTGTTTAAAGGTGTATACTGTTTCAACTAAATAACCCAAAGTAACTTATAAAGGATAATGTTTGACTTTGATATGGAAAGAATGATGATATATTTGAATTATATTTATGTGGTTAAAAAGAGGCAAAATAAGCCTGGTAACTGATAAAAAAGAACATCACTTATGTTTTATTTTTGTATTTACTCAAATGGTTAAAATGCCCTGTTCTTGACAAATCTTCACATGAAATACAATTAAATATGTAGACGAATGTGTTTCTATAATCAGTATCCATCCCTTGTGACCGCCTCCCCATGCAACTGCCAACACCATCTGACAGTGAGACAACACTGTGCTGTGGGTGAGATGTGACATTTACATACATTCATTTGTATTTATGCATTATAGAGCACCTTATAGTATTTATTATATAGAGTGCCTTAATTGAAATATTGTCTGTTGAATGGGTGTAGAACTATGAGACTGTGTTTGTGTGTCCAAACTTTTTAATAAAGGTGAATTTGTAGGGAGCACTATAGAGCAAAATTAAAATTTATATTGATGAACAGGTGTAGGCGAGGGAGATAGATGTCTGAGTCAAATTTTAGCCAAATCATTGTGTGTATGTCCAAACTATAGCAATTACTGTGATAATGAATTTGTAGGAGGCGCTATAGTGATTTTTTCCCCCCTATTTTGTCTGATGAATGTGTGTAGGTCTGGGAAATAGAGAAGTTATTCAAATTTGAGCCAAATCAATGTTGGTATGTCTAAACTACTACCATTTTGGGAATGGGAATTGGGAATTGGGAACCAGATAACTTGCAACTACTTTATTCATTTTCTGAGCCTGCTTTATCCTCACTAGGGTCATGGGGGTTACTGGGGGCCTAATCCAGCTACAGGAATAGGAACAGGAATAGGAAGAGGCGAAGGTGGGGTTTTTGGCACTTTTAGATTAACCAATCAACCTATCAGTGCATGTGTTTGGATGATGAGAGGAAACCAGAGAAAACCCACGCAGGCACGGTGTGACGGAACTGGAGTCTGGACCCAACTGCATGATTCAGAGAGGTAGCACATAAAATAGTCTGTTTAATGAAGAACAGGGTTCAAGTAATCAGTCAGTGAAGCAAACAGAATGAATGAGGAACAAGCAGCAGGCACTTGGGTACACAGGTGGACTATTAGCGAAGCAAACAGATGCAAAACACTGCAGCAAAAGGCAAAATCCAAGAGACAAGGGCAAGTTTCAGGGAGCAGGCAAAGAGGCAGAGGTGGAGGAAAACAGGCACAGGTCATACACGAAGAGGAAATACACAAGAAGAATCACTGGAACGTTTAACACTAAGTCAGGGACGAACTGGCAAAGAAGACACGGAGGAGAACAGAATATACTGTATAGATCAGGCATATCCAAACTATTCCACAAAGGGCTGGTGTGACTGCAGATTTTTGTTCCAACCAAGGAGCAGCATATCAGACTAGACTAAATTAATCAACTGATGGAATAGTTTGGACAGGCTACATATAGAGATGCAGGTGGACAAAACCAAGGAACAAAGGGAAACTAGGGGAAATGTGAAACACAGAGAGAAAGAGAAAGAAACACAAGGAAGCGAGAAATCTAACAAAATAAAACGGGAAATGGACAGAAAAGACAAAACTAAAAACACAGCTTGACAAGACATATAACACATGGGGAGAACATGCAAACTCCATACAGAAAGGTGTGGTGTTGGAATCAAACCAGGAACCTTCTACTTAGAGCAACTTGCTATACATATTTCTGTAGGCTTTTATATGTACTTTCAATTTAATTACATTTATTTCGAGCACACAAAAGCATCAAAACATCAATCAACGTGTCAACAATTGATTTTTTTTGGACTCGAAAAGGAGTGAGAAGAAGTAAAACTTATCAACTCCCACCCTTCTATTACAAACCAACCATCCAATAGATTTCGTTTCCTATGCCCCAACACACTTCATATCCACCGCTGATCAACACAAGCACCCATAACCATTTATCAACACATTGTTACCTCTACAATTCAATTAAAGGTTACCATATTTCCAAAGGTCTGAATTTTATTTTATTTTTTCTTTTATTTTAGTATGATAAAAACTATTTTGAGTTGACAGAAACTGAGGACATAAATTCAATAGACTGATTTTGAGGGAAAATATTGTTTGAATTTCATTTCGTGCATTGTTTTACATTTTCAAAACCATTCTACTTTATTTAAAATATATATTACTGGAGTTGTGAAGTTTTTGAAGGTTTTTGGTGTATTTCAATATTGTGAGCTCTTGCTGAGGTTGAATAAAAGACCTAACTGCAAACCAGACAATCAAACAAATTGACACAAAAAAGGTAAAAATCAATGATAAATATTGCAGTCATATACATAATTCTTTCAGATATAACTTTTTAAGGATGTTAATTTTCATGAATTTATTGACTTTTAATGTAAATTAGACTTTCTCATGTCAGAAATCAAGGATAAATATATAATATACAAAACAGATAAGATAAATATAGTAAAATCAAACTCTGAATATGCCCCGTATGCAAAGGTTTTTAATATCAGTACAGTATTGTAAAAATAGTAAAATATGCAAAACCAATACTTTCTTACACCCCATTATAATAGTTCCTTTCACATATTTCAGAAGTGAAAGCAACTATACTTTTATCTACTGAGTGTGTACTTTTAACTCCCCCAAGTACAAGTAATTTACACCTTTGAATAAACCTTAGAGACTGACACAATTCATAGTTTAACCACTGGAGTGTTTGATTTCCTTAAGTGCAAGTGTCATACTTAATGAAATGTGATTTTTTGGATCTCTGGAGGAATCTTGGCTTGTGTGGGCTATGACAGAATTATCCATCTACCCTGTGATGACTGCTGCATTGACTGCTGTTAAAGTGTCAAAGGATGAAGGCTTAAAACATATGCAAACAGCCATGCACATAAACATGCATGCATGCAGTGGGATAAAGCACAGCGAGGTCATTTCTTTCCACTCAGTCTCAACCTCCCACTTATGATTACTGCACCAATCATGTTTCTCTCTCATCAGCCTTTCAAACAGCCATTCATTTTCCCAATAATGACAGCCTACCTACCCACCCACATAGTATATAGTGTCATTTATGTCGCATGTATTTAATGTTTGACGCTGCTTCTGTTTTTGTTTTTTTTTTCACTTGTACTGCAAAGCAAAACCATACAGTGTGCTTTCAAACAACAGTCTTCCTCCACTCTGGGCACAAGGGCTAAAAATAGAAAGTGCTCTCTCACTCTCAGTCTATAACTTACCCTCACTCTAGCAGTGGATTTGTTTGTGGTGTTTCGATGTGTGTGGTTAAAAGAGATATGAGTGGGCCTGAAGTGAGGCTTGAGTGATGCTTCTGTGTCTCTCACACACAGTGCTATTTTAATTCTACTTTTTTTTTTTTTTTACCCCACCACCCTAAAGGGTGGTGGTGTTTTTGAGTCAGTTTGTTGGTTGGATTGTAAGCAGCTTTAAGCAAAAACTACTAGACCCACTTTCAGGTAATTTTCAGGAAAGGTGCAAGGTGGTCCAGAATAATAGATCTCATTAAATTTTGGTGAATGTAGGTCAAAGGTCACAGTCACCAAAAATGTGTTTTCGCAATTATAAGAGATAGGGATAATCAGCTAAAAAAAAAAGGGAGCGTGTGTGTGTGTGTGTGTGGGGGGGGGGGGGGGTTGTTGATGTGCTGGGCGCCACTTGTTTTTTTAATATATTTCGTATAGTGTCTGACATTAAGACTAGGATGTTTGTCTTTCACTTCATGATGCTCGGGGAAAGTCAGTGCTTTGGCCAAAAATGTGTTCAGAGCAGAATGTCTAAGCCAGGGGTCTCAAACATGTGAAATGCAACCCTCCAACGGTTCCAATGTGGCCTGTGGGATGTAGAGCATAATAACCTATTAAATGACTCCATATTTTCTTCACCTATAAATGATGACAACTTCAAATTTTTGTCATTGTTTTACTGCAAAAAACAATATTAGATGATGAAAATATTTCCATTTAAAAACTATCCTGTAAGGATAAAATGTGAATAACCTGAACAAATAGGAACAACCTGAAATGTCTAAAGAAAATTAGACACAATTTCAACCCTTTTCTGCTTCTGCTACTAAGAGTTTAGTGTCTTTGTAGAACTGATTCATAATAAAACACATGGACTAATGATGAATTGAGGCAGAATATTGTTAAAATTGCCCTTATTTTCCTTATGAAATTAACCTCTTTTTTTGCATTTGGATAATTTATAAAAGTATTTTTATAATGTAATTTTGCACTAAAACCATTACAAAAATGTGGAGTTGTCATTATTTATAAGTTATTGTATTTTAATTTTACTGGTCTGGCCCATTGGAGATCAAATCAGGCTGAATATGGCCCCTGAAGAAAATGAGTTTGAAACCCCTGGCCTAAGTTTTGCAAACAGTGAAATCCACAACAGAACTGAATGTGATGTCACATCTTAATAGTTATATAATATAAATTATTATACAATGAAAGAGTAAAAAAAAGACCACAGCCTTTAGTTTTTATCAAAGACACAAAACTCAATCATCATCATCATCCAACATCTGCGTCAAACTACACAGTATGTCTTCTTTCATATATTTTTTATGCTGTAATAAAGACAGCTGTTCACTGAACCTAAATATCGACATCTGTTTAAGACAACAGTAACAGAAAGTATGACCCATTTCCACTAAAATAAGACCAAAAGGAAACACTGATATCACTGAATACTTTGTGTTATTTTCAAATGTAAAGAGACTACATCTACATCAACAATTTGTCCTCAACAACCACAATAAGTAAAACATAAATAAAAACATATATATTCTTTCAGCTCTACAGTAAATGTGTTATAGACTGTTTTTTTTTTGGTCATTGACTCTTTGCCGACCTCTTGTGGTCTATTCGCAGAAGACCTCCCCTGGGCCCTTGTTTCTGTTGACCTTTTACCTTAATTGTTTGTCACCTGGCCCTGTGTGGAACAGGTGCATTCATTTTGCACTCCACCTATTTAAGGCTTGTTCATCCCCTGCTCCTTGTCAGATTGTCTGTCCATGGTCCGTGAGTACTTCTGAGCTTTGAATGTGTAGTAGATTGCCTAATCTTTGTTGTATTTTTTTGTAGTTTTGCCTGCCTCACTTCTTGTATTTTGCTACTTTGGTTTTTCCCTGCATCGCCCTTTTGGCTGAAGATTTGTTATAGTTTATTTGCTACTTTGGTTTTTTCATCATTGCAGACTGTTTTGGGGTTTTGTAAGTGTCTTCTACTGCCTTTGTTTTTTGGTTCTGCCAGTTATCAATAAAGACTGGAAAAGGATCTGCAATTGGGTCTCCTCGTCTGTACCGTAACAAAATGGTTTCAGAGTACGTATGTGAACAGTATTTAAGGCATCTTTTAATTTAGGCTATTTATAGAAAAATATATGCAGACAAAATAAGTGCAAGCATGACCTCATTGACCGTATTTATAATTTTTGTTTTCCCTTCAATCTTAAGAATTCTGCTTTTCAGTTGTATATTTTTAATCTCCTCACTAATATTAGTAATCTTTCTTCAAAGGAAAGAGATCGAGAACCCCGAAGAAAACTACAAATTCCTAATATTTGTAAATATTGGATGATATACTGCTTCAACTTGTCAAATACAGCCAAAAACAACAACTGGTGTAAACAATACATTTTCATTTTGGTGAAAAAATAATGTGGTGAACTTAGACTCACAGCAAACTTCTTTATGGCCTTTGACACCGAATCAAATAAGTTTATGAATGAAGTCTTTAGCCAAATGCAGGGTGTAATTTGAGTCACTAAAGTGTCTACTCGATGTTATAGAAAACACAACAAAAATTAATGATGTTACTCACCAAATTGTAATTACTGTTAAGCACATTTCTGTAGCAGCGTCTAATCGAATTTCAGTTTAATAGTGCTTATTAGAATATAAACATGAATAAATCATTGGGACATTCATTCTATGACTTGACTGGAATTACTACAGCACAGAAGACCAGTGGCTTCTGTCAATGAAACGCAAAATAACTCTGTGGCCTCATAATGCTGAACAAAGACTAACCAAAATTCTAATTCAACCTTCAGCTGTGAAGAAAGCAGTTTATCAAGCTGGAATAATGAAAAGAAACAGAAAGTTATGATAAGCTCAACATATTTAACATATCTTATGAACAGACATATCTACTCTAGCTGCCAGTATTCTGCATGTTACACTGTGACAAAGAAGAAAAGGGTGTTGTGTTTGTAAGTATGTGGGGAAGAATGCAGAAAAGATGAATCGGAAAACTCTGCAGATTGATATCAGAATATGATTTGAAGGAGGTTTGGATTAGTCACACATTCATTTGAGGAACTCAAGCAAAGTCAAAGTATCATTATTTTAAGAAAATGTACAAAAATCTACAATTGATAATTATCATTTCTGACTATAATTTAATTATGGATATAATATAGGGATTGCAGGTAGAACAACCTATGTCAATGTGTATGTACAGTATAGATGTATGTATTTATGCACGTATATACAAGTGTATGTTTAAGGGTATGTACTATATATATGTATATGTGTGTATATATATGTATGTGTATGTATATATATATATATATGTATGTATATTCAATTTTTTATTTTATTTATAAAGCCCCAAATCACAAAACAATGTCTCACAGGGCTTTACACAAAAAATCAACTACAGAGCTATATAAAAAGTCCCAAGCATCCCATAGCATATAGATCCCAATCATATTATGTGTATATATATATATATATATATATATATATATATATATATATATATTTTTTTTTTTTTTTTTTTTTTGCTTGTTTAGACAATATGGGTGACAGCTCATATGCTATGCCTCTTCCCGTTTTTGAATATTGCTCTTTTTTTATTTTATTTTCTTTCTTGTTTTCTTTGTGGATTGTAATTGTTTGTTTATTGGAATTTTTATTTCAATGTTTTATTTGTTGGCTGGTGGCAATTTAGAAGCTTGTATCACTCCATATTTGAAATGAATAAATTTTTAAAAATATTTCTAATTCTTTTTGTTTATACAATCTCATGAAAAACAGTCACTTGATTGTGTAGAGTTGCTGTTTGGATGGCAACGAATAATATGTCGGTTATATTCTCAGTCAGTAATTTTCTCTAAAAATGATGATAAAATGTGTTGTTTTGTCTGTAATCCACAGATAATCAATTTGATTAAGTTTGGTTGAGTTTCATTAAAGACCCATAATTATTTTGTGACAGCTTCCAAAGGATTTTTTTTCTTTTTCCCCAGTGATTCATCATTTATAATCACATTCTCTGAGAATGAATGCTGAAATACAAAACACAAATACATTCATTTCCTCGTAAAAACAAAAGCATCACATGAAGCCTTGAAAGTGCACTATTGTTCCGTCACTCCATTCCATGTGTAGATCTTTGTTTTTTAAGAAAAGGTCAAAATCCCTCTGCTATTTCATTAGAGCAGGGGTCTCCAACCTATTCCACAAAGGGCCGGTGTGGCTGCAGGTTTTTGTTGAAACCAAGCAGCAACACACCAGACTTCAATCAATGAATCAACTGATCTCAGTCTGCAGAGAGTCAATTGGTCAAACTGTGAACTCTTGGTTGGTTGGAACAAAAACCTGCAGCCACACCGGCCCTTTGTGGAATAGGTTGGAGACCCCTGCATTAGAGTAAAGACCTAACACAAATGTGCAAAGAAGCCCATACAAACAAGTATGACACAGCACTGAACGGGGTCATTTATCAGCACTGGAAAGACACATGAACATAAGCAAAACTTGAACGTGTGTCACGTTTTGTTGGGATTATTTGTCCTGTCTGCTTCCTGTTTTATTTTGGTAACCCTCCTCATGTATCATGTCTGTTGTCTTTACATCCTTCTGTGTCTAATCATGAAACCATCCCCACCTGTGTCTTATTAAAATAATCTGTGTCTCCCGTCCCCTTTTGTGTGTATTTAAAGCCTGTGGCTGGCAAAGACCTTTGCTAGTTTGTCTTAGTCCATACCTTGTGCTGTCCTCTGATTTACCAGCGTTTTCATGTTTTTGCCTTGTGTACTGACCTGTTTTGTCTTATGACCCATGACCCTGATCACCTGTTGCCTATGACCTATTGCTTTTGCCTGGATTCTGATTTCGTCAAGACCCCCTCGAATTTGTTACCTGGATTGGATGGGTCTCTTGGACCTGGACCTCGTTCTGAAATACGGAATCAAACTTTGCCGGAACCCCTTGGTACCTCTGCCTCTTCTGCCTACCCATGTGCTGAACTGTCGGTCTGTTTACCTAAAGCTCGCCAAATCCCTGGTACCGTTGCTGTGCGTTTCTCCTGGTTTTTAACCCCTGGCCCGACTGAGACTACAAACTTGGATTTCCCCTTTATCACGAACCTTGCAGTATTTATCTGGATTAATAAACTCTGCTTCTTGGTCCGCATAGTTTGTCCGTGATAATGTGGATCTGAAGAGGGGTGATTTAGAAGAAATGTGTGTTCCTGACTTTGCATCAGTATGTCACACGATTGGGTAAGATTTCAGAATGGAGGAGGTTCACACAAACTATGGATCTCAAGGAAAGGGTAAGATGCCATGCCCTCCCACTATGGAGGCCGCAGGACCCACCTTGTAGCAACGTATAATGTCATAATTTCCTTTTAAAATGTAATAAAATTTGCACTTAAATCAATCAAAACAGTAATACAACCCAATAATGTAATTTTTTAAATGCATTCTCCACTGACCGCAATGTAACATTTCAAAGTGATCCAGAATCTTTTCCAGATCAATGCCAAAATTTAATCATTTGTTCCTTGTCACTCTCCCAACATATCCTGTACATATTTTATCAAAATCCATCTATAACTTTTTGAGTAATGTTGCTAAGAAACAAACTCCAGCAAAAACATAACCTCCCATCATCACCCAACGTCTGCACACTGCATACTACACAGTATGTCTTTGTTCATACAATTTTCTTTATGCTCTTATTGTATAAAGACAGCCGTTCACTGAACCCAAGTATCGACATCTGTTTAAGACAACAGTAACAGAAAGTATGACCCATTTCCACGAAAATAAGACTAAGAGGAAACACTGATATCACTGAACACTTTATTTTCAAATTGAAGGAAACTACATCAACAATCACAATAAGTAAAACAAAAGCATATATATTCTTTCAGCTCTACAGTAAATGGTTTGAGTACGTATATGAACAGTATTTATGGCATCTTTTAATGTATTTATAGAAAAGAAAATATGCAGACAAAATAAGTGTAGGAATGACATCATTGACCCTTTTATAATTTTAATCCTTCAATTTTAAGGATTTTGCTTTTCAGTTGTAGGTTTTTAATCTCCTCACTAGGAGAATCAAATAAAATCAGGCTGAATATGGACCCTGAAGAAAATGAGTTTGAGGCCCCTGTGTTATAGTGCACCTTATAGCGGCCTGGGTCAGGAGACTGGAGGGTGTTTTCAACTGCTGTCTCACTGTCGAGCTAATCTAGTTGACCATAGACTAGACCAGGGGTGTCAAACTCCAGTCCTGGAGGGCCAGTGTCCTGCAGGTTTTAGATATTTCCCTGTTCCACAGTAAAAAAAAATAAATAAGAAAATAAGTGACAAAATGAACAAAAACAACCAAAGTCATGAATAAAATAAATAAAAATTAAGGATAAATCAATAAAATACAGTAAGACACAAATGGGACAAAATTAAAAAGTAATAAAATAAAAAACTAAATGTAGAAAAATAATCTATAAAATGACCAAAAACAAATACATATTTACAAAATTATAAATAACATGGAAAAATGTACAAAATATTTTCTAAAAAAAAATAATAAATAACTAGTATTGAAATTTGATCCCATTACTTTTAATTTCGCCTTTTTCTAAATTTGTTTCCTCTCAACACCTGTTCCATGAAAAAAATGGTTGGATTTTTCTAAATATTTAAAATAAACCACCCATACTAGTTCTCTCTTTCTTTTTAAGTAACTTTTGTTGGCAAATTTTCCCATGTTGTTTATAATTTTGTAAATATGTTTTAGTTTTTGGTCATTTTGTTGCTGGTTTTATTGATTATTTTTCCACATTTCTCTTTACTTTATGATTTTTTTTCTTTATAAATAACATTGAAAAATTTGCAAAGAAAAAAATCCTTAAAAAAGGAAGCGAGATAACTAGTATAGATGGTTACTTTAAATATTCAGAAAAAAATCAACCATTTTCCTTTTAGGGAAATATCCAAAACATGCAGGAAACTGACCCTCCAGGACCGGAGTTTGACACCCCTCGACTAGACCAACCTCCAGGGAAAACGCTCCACCTGGAAGTGGACCTTTACCGACCCCACATGTGAACGTGTATTTGGGCAGCCTGCTCTTTAGGGGTGTACCACTCTCACAATCAGCCAACCCACAGCATGTGGGACAAATGCACGGGTCAGGGTGTGTTTTACTCCACCATGGCCTAAAGCAATTCTTGGTACGACAGTTTTATTTTTCATGTTGAATGATGCTATGATCACTTCATTTATTTGTGTCAGCATCAGAAAAAGAACTGCATCTCAGCTATGGTAGCTTTAAGAGAATGACCTAACAATGACCTATTTATAATAACACTTTTTTTAGTTCTTTTACTTTGTAAACTGACTTAAAACAACTTTTAACCTTGAAACAGACTATTTGGAAACATCCATCCACCCTAGTTGAACATCAGGGTGCATACCTCTTGAAAAAAACCCACATGAACCAGTCAAAAGACATAATCCATTTACACTTCACAGTAACCATTGATGAATGAAAAATCAGTTAGTTTGCTTTTTCTCAGTGGAGAACAAAATTAAGTTAGGATATCAGTTCATATAAAATTCTCTGGGTTTGTAGTATAGATCAGTCCTACCAGATTTCCAGGTGGAACAATGAGAAAACAGGAGTTCAGTGTCAATAGTTGGGTTGGCCCGCCACTACTACTGAAGAAATGGGGAAAACAAAAAACAGAAAACGTGGTTGGGACTTCCTGGTTTGCCAAGAAGACGCATGCTGATTTGCTGGAAATGTCAATATGCTGTGTTCTGATTCGTCAGTGCAAAATATAACGTGTTGGTCAGGAAAAAATCACTTCCAACATATTAATTCCCAATATCACCTGTTTCTTTTCTTTTCTGTCTTTTTTTAATAACATTTTGAAACAAAACACCTTTCATGTAAATGTAGACATTTTTTTCTTTTGTGTTGCCTTTATATCAGTGTGAATTAATTTATTTAAAAGGTTGACATTAATTCTTTATTTTTTTTCTCTCATTCAAGACCTACTAATAACATGGGTATCTAAACCATGTTTATCTCAAACGTCAAACGAACTGATCAACTGCAACCTGAATATTATTTTTTTTAGTTTATTTCTGTCATATATTAACTTCAATGCAGCAAGAAAGAGAGAGAACAATATCATTAAAAATATTTTTCAATGACGGATGACTGCAGGTCACTGCAGGCACCCACTCATTTTGTGTCAGCCCGTGCATCACTGGTAACTGTACACTTGTATCTGTTCGGCTATGGTATATGTATAAATTCTGTATAGTTGCTGAAATGACTCCCATACATTTACTGGAGTTGCTAGAGCAGCTTGAAGATCAATGGGATCCAGGCAGTCTGACATGTTTATAGTTTTAGCGGCTCGGCTCATTGAGTGAGACGTAAAGGTGTATGCCACATGAACATGTTAGGCGTTTCTTGCCGTTTAGACGGAGACACGACCCAGCTTGTCTTCAACTCCCCACTCTGGAAGGACTCTTCATATTTTTGTGTTTTCAGACCCTGATGGTGTGATTGCCATGTAAACGACAGGCACTTCCAATAAAATATTTTGTCGTTCTTAGCTGCAATCATCCTCGTTTAATGGCCCCTATAACTGAAAATTTTCCATTACAATAACATGAGTCAAGATGACATTTTTGCCGATGTCTCTCCTCATCAGATCATCCATGAAAATCTTACTAATAATAGAATAATACGCAACAATATGTTTTGTTAGATTTTAGTGATTTCTTTCCCTGCTGTACTTTTTTTATACTGTGAAACAACTAAAAGAAAGAATGATATTATGGCAGGTGGGTTTGAATACCTGCAAGTTTGTAACAAACTAAACCCTACCAAGTTTGACGTTTAAAGTGACTTAAAGGGTAGAGTGCTCTGGGTTTTGCTGTGGTTTGAAGAAGAGAAGGGTGAGCTAAGCGACAGAGAATGTGCTCAATTCTAAGGTCTGTCTTCAGCACAACAACGCCCAGCTGGAGTCTATTAACTTGTTAGTGGCTTTGCTACTTTTTCACTGTTTGGTGTACCGCAAACACACGCACACACACAATATTCATAAACAGTCACTGGGGATACAATGACAAAAAGCCTTTCATCGTCACAAAATTTTAAACTACTAGAATGATCTGAAACAAAAGGTCATTTCTGGATGCTGCACCAACCCACATGCATACACACCACTAAAACCTTTCCAGAAGTGTTACTTCCTCTGGCCCCAGCAGCACTGATTACACTTTATTATCTTCATAAGTGTGTGCACAGTTCTATATTGACAGGACTCATTAAGGAATTCCAGTGTGCTTACAGGATTTCTCAGGCTGCCGTTAAATTCCCTCTGTCTGGCAGCTGGCCCTGCTCTTCCTATCCACGTAAAAAGCAGGCAATTCACAGCTTCTTAAAGTCATGTACTTTTCCAGCTTGAGTCAGCACATCATAAAACACATCAGGACAAACGTTGAACAATTACTGAGAGAAAAGTGTTGCATGAGTTTCACATCAATTCTGAGTAACAAATGTTTAGAGCTGCAATCAGGACTTGGGGTCTTTTAATCAGGTTCCTTGTGGCTGTGATGATGCATCAACTCAGACAGAGCATAGGGCTGGGCAGGGATAAAACTAACAGGCTTTCAGAGCGTGTGGAGTGTGTTTATAGTTCAGAGTTGCTTTGTTGCTCTTCATGTTTTGTGAGCAGCCTGAGCTGTTTATGCTGCGATAAAATTATTTTGCTGGGGATCATGTGAAGGTAGGGCTGAAAAATCTATCGTTTTGGACCAAAAATCATGATTTCAGACAATACGATTTTGGGATCGTCAAAGTTTTTTGCTCCTTACTGACCCTGGGTTTGTCAACAATTTTACACATGTATCATCATCCTGCCAAGCTGACCAATCAGAAACGGTGTGCTACGCAATGACACGTCAAGTGTTCTCAAATCCAATCAGTGTAAAAGCTGGTCATCAATGTCAAAAAAGGCTTTCAACAGGACCAGAAGCAGAAGTCAGAGGGTTTGAACCCAAGTTAAGACATAGATGGTTCTTTTAGTTCTTCAGTTGTAATAACTGCCATTGTTCAAGCACTCAGTGTAGCCTACATATAACATGTTTTTTGTTGATAAATATGACTACATTGAAATTCTTGACTTTAGTTTTCATTCTTGTCTTCTTGAGTTTATTGTATTTTTTTAATGGTATTATGTAAGTCACTGGGATGTTTGTAAATGTTGTTGAGCACTGAAACTTGATTTGAAAAAAATTGTGAATGGAATCAAAATTACAATATCTGTCACTCGCTCACTCGTCATCTGAGCCTGCTTTATCCTCAATATCTGTCAGAAAAATCACAACTAAATATTTTTTTTTAATGGTTCAGCCTATGGGGAAGGAGAGAATTTGGTAAATCACAGGCTCTGTTTTCATATAGAGCAATGCTTCTCAATCTCCAGGTCCCCCTCAACCCTAACAACATTGCAACCGTAGTGAAGTTATAATGGGTGACTGTGGCTCAGTTGGTAGAGCGGGTTGTGCATTGACTGAAGGGGAGGCGGTTTACATTGCGGCTCTGGCTGTCCACATGTCAAAGTGTTCTTAGACAAGACACTGAACCACTAGGTCTGGCAGAACCTTGCATGGCAGCAACACCTACTTAATGTGAGGCTAATTCAAGTAATTTTCCATCATAATCTTGCTGGCAGACAGACAGACAAACAGACAAACAAACAAACACACTTGGCCTCCTTGGCGTAAGTAAAAATCCTTGTCTGTTCCCCAACCTAAATACTTTTTGTCTAGTGACAGATCACTAAAGCAGTAAATTTGTTTGTTGTACATCCCTGAAATGAGCCCAGGTTGCTCCAATGCTAAAAAGTTCCACCTGCTCCATTTTCAAAATTTTATCAAAAAACAGTACCTTAACACCTCTATTTTCAGTTCCTGTGGTCATTACATTGAAATCCAATCAATAAAGGTGTTTATTGAGTCAATTATTTAAGCGGCGACAAAAGTTCAGGGATTGCTGAGCAAAGAAAAAAGCCGACTTCCACCTCTTTTCGCCGAACAAACCGATCTCCGTTCAGTGGGTAAACACCCAAGTGTTCGGTACGAGGAAAAAGGCTATATTGAATGCTCTTGTCCAATAGCGTAAGCCAAATGATTATAATACGTCGCACTTCTTTCCTATTATTATAATATATAAAACTCTGTCCGTCAGAGTGTCCTTTAACATCTGTGAAAAATTTGTGTAAATTTTTTGCAACGCATAAATTATTATGCGTTGCTAAGGACTTCCTACCCCAAAACAGTCCAAAACGTTGACGGACAATATCTAAAAAAATGCAAATTGCAAAATATGTCCAAATGTGGATATTAAAATTACCAACACTTTGGTTCTACTTGTGATAGAAACATAATTTTTTTCACCATCTTAAACCTTAGTTTCCACTCTACCATGCTACACAGTAGTGATGCGCGGTTAGGGGGTTTTACAGAGATCCGCCCCGCCCAAACCCAAGACGTGGCTCGGCCCGGCCCGTCCAATCCGCATGATGTCACGTATCGATAAACCCAACCCGCCCGCTATCAACCCGCGAGCTTAAATTTGCCTCTAAACTCACATAGTACATTCACGGCATCTTTACCTTGCGCTTCTAATGTTAAAAGTCATGAAGCATAATTTTTGCCTCCTTTCTAACATCTCAATATGCACTCCAGCACATAAAATAGACTCCACCTACATCATCACTCTATAAAGCGAACACATACAACGTTTCCGTACAACCTTCGCATCGCCTGTTTTAATCTTCTCCCTGATCAAGTCCGCCATTTTCACTCTTATCTCTGTGTGTTCAGGGAGATTTGGCGCTAATAACAAATAACAAAAAGTTGGGATAAAAAAGCATTCAAAACAGGAACTGACGGGCTTGCACATGCGCGAGCCGAGCCACGCACACACACACACACACACACACACACACGCACACACACACACACGCACACACACACACACCTCAGCGGGTATTGATCGACCCGCCCCACCCGCATCCGCAATATGTATTAATACTGCGACCCAGCCCGCCCGACTCGCGGGTCACCCGCGGATATCCGCTGGCCAGTGGGTAGCCCACGCAACACTACTACACAGATAACTTAGTTTTGATTTCCAGACACTTATGCCTGGTTTCATGGTGGTGGGTCACATATAGCAAACTGCTGCTTCGCTGTCGTCCATATCCTCCTCTTACTACGTCTGATTCAAATCTGCCACGTTTGTTGACTATTTGTTCTTCATCTGGAGGAATGCCAATACGAAAAGGTGTGTAGCACCACCTAGTGTATGGGAGTCAAACATACCTCACTCAATAATTTGATCCTCTTGCTGCGGATGTACTCTAGGATTTCTGGGAAACTCCAGTTAAGTCCTTAGTCTGGTTATTGTCAATAGCTTGGCTTAGATGTGCTTGTCATGTGGGGCAAGCCCTGGTCTGCCCCTAGATTTGTTTTATGTTTAACATCTAAAATGTGGTCTCATTGTTGATTTTGAGTGACATATGGATTGACACTATTTCTTTTTTGTTGCTGCTGTATCTTATCCTATGCACCACGTTTTTGCATCCTTAAGAAATATTGAATAAATTAGGCATGTGTTGGAAAGCCCCTGTGTCATATGGCAGCAGAAAACATGACAGTCAAGTGTATAGAAAGAGCTCACTTGAACTGGGATTATTCTTAATATGTCATATGATCTAATTTTCGGAGGGATTATGCACATCATTTGTAAAACGTTGTCAGTTTCCCTGTTTATCAGTCTACTTATGGTATTTTACAGTGTTTCAATAACTTATGGGTTTGTACCAGTAATGTTTGTAGCACAGGTTACATGGTTAATGAGTTTATAGTATGTGTAGTATGTGTTCTATGGATTTTAGCATCTGTCTGTAATAAAGGCTTCAGATTTAGTCACTGTTTATTTGCAATATGTGTGTTGTTTTATGTGTTTGAAGAAATACTGGTAAAGAATTACAGCATAAATATGCTTCTGATTGAAATTCCAATGAGTCAAATGCAGCAGCTGTATGTACAAGACAACACAGACCAGTGTTTACATCATCTAGATACTGTCAACAATTTGTAGCATGCTAGTACAAAATGATTAAAAATTTACAATTTTCATTTTGGTACAAGAAGCCATCAGTCAAACCTAAATCCTATAGACACCAGAGCAAACAATAGGATAATTAAAACTGATAATGATTGTTATGTGAAAAGATTGTCATATGATCTTTTGGCCATATCACTCAGCCCTATTTTCAATATCAACAAAATCAGTTTCTGAACTTTAAAGATTTTATTGTGAACCACACAAAGCAATTATGGACACTTAAACATGCAGGAGTTATTCTAGCTTCACTTTTTCATAGCAAGAGGAAGTTGTCTTTTATTGTCCTATTTTTATGCATCAGACACACATTCTTCTTTCTGCAGAAACACACACATTGTAAAACACCAAAAAAGCCCAATTAGACTCACTTTAATAATCAAGTGGATTTAATTTTTAATAAAAATTACTATTTTGATGGAGAAAATCATCACCATAAATTAAGTATGTGAAATATTGATTTTGAAACTGAGGTGGACCATGGCATTTGTGATTGATGTGAGGTTTACAGTTGCCTAGAAACGTATAATGAGGTGGGGGGTTGGGCTGTGTGGTTGATTAGATCTATTTAACATACAGTATAATCTAACACTAATGGCTGAGTCTCAAACCCAGTTAAACTGACTGCACTTCATCATGTGCTTCCTGTAGATGAGTCGAAATCAAACAGAGAAGGAGAAGTGTGGCTGCTCCCATCACCAAGTTTTAAAACATTAAGGCACAAACAATTTACTAGGAAATGTGGACCAGAAATGAATGTATGTAAAGGTCTGCAGCTGCTTTTATATCATGAAACGACTGCTTGGGGAGATGTGTGAGCTGTGTAATGAATGATTTTCAGCCTGCAGCTTTAAGTCACTGCAGTAATGTGCTACAATAGTGTGTGCGCAAAAAAAAAAAAAAAAAAAAATATATATATATCCTTATAATCCCTACCACTGAGGCTAATACTTTAGATACATTAATTTTAACTGAAGGCAGGTTTCAAAAGAAATTATAAAAAATAAAATATTAACCATTCAGTTGTTAAATTAAGGTTGTTAAACTAAGGCGCAATGCATGTCAAGTGCTGAACTAAACAGATCACAAAGTTAAAAAAAAAGGAACTCTTTTTCAGAAAATGTCCCCAGCTGTGGAGAACACTCTCTCACAGACTATCTTAGCATAACAAGCCTTTTCCATCACTGTCACTAGTTTAGCATGTCCTGTCACATGACTACACTGCTTAGTCTAAGGTTATATTTCCCTACGAAAATTTTAATGAAGATTTGGCTCATATGTAAAACACGCAAAAATAAAAATCAATAACAAAGGACCCTCAAATTGTAAGCTGTCCTCCTGTTGCAGAGAGGCAATATGTTGTAGAAATTTTGTTATGAATCATTAACACAAAGTACCAGGCAGATGGCACCATGTTAATTAAATTATAGTATTGGCACCAGTGTCAGTTTGTAAAACATGATACCATTATGACCTTTTTATTTACTTGACCAGAATGAAGAAACTGAAAACTAGAAGGGTTTAGAGGCCTTATTCCCCATTATTATTTAACCACAAAGCAACCAAAAATTATGATCCATGCTTTTCTCTTGTCAGTTGGTAACTCTGTTTAGTTTAAAGATGAGTGACCTAAAGAGGAAACAAGAAACATACTCTGACAAAAGAGAGAACATTCCAGACTCCAGCGGTAAACATGTCGTAGCCTCTTTGAAGAGACTAATCTGTGTGAATGGGTATATGGGTATAATATAAACTGTTGATTTCATTATAATCAGACAAACACAATAAATTATGAGACTGCCGAATGGCCACTTTGTGAAACTACTGATGGTTTTTGAGGTGTTGTGCAGGTACAGCCCATATTTGGAATGTCTACATTCTGGCATGAGGTAAAAAAATATCAAAAATAGCACATCTCACCAAACATGTATTGTAACTAATCTCTCTCTACATCAGGGGTCTCAAATTCATTTTCTTCAGGGGTCACATTTAGCCTGATTTGATGTCCAATGGGCCGGATCACTAAAATGAAAACATAATAACCTGTAAATAATGACAAGTCAAATTTTTTGTCATTGTCTTAGTGCAAAAAAGCCTACTAATTTCATAATAGAAGTAAGGGCAATTTTAAAAATAATCTGCCTCAATTTATCATTTCTCCGTGTGTTTTTTTTATGGATCAGTTCTGCGACAGAAGCAAAAAATGGTTCAAATCGTGTCCAATTTTCTTTAGACATTTCAGGTTATTCACATTTTATTTTCACTGGGTAGTTTGCAAATGTAAACATTTTCCTAATTTAATATTATTTTTTGTCGTCAAACAATGAAAAAAAATTAAGACATTATTTATAGGCAAAGAATAAACTGAGAAGAAAATATAAATTAAATTAAAGCTGCAAGCAGCATTGGATCGGGACCTCGACTTTACGCGTGGATTTCGTCCCATGCCATTACACGTTATAACCCTCATATCTAAAAATGAGCAAATTATACTCCATAATATGGCATTTTCCTCAAAGTTTCAGTCAAAGGAGCTCCTGTGCTGGAGCCAGACACACAGAGTTTTGCCAAATATGGACAGGAAGGGGGCGTGGCCAGAGCACCGCATGTATGTGTAGAGCAGTGGGAGAGTGTTAGCCAATCAGCTGTCAGCATTAGTGGGCTGGGCTGTATCTAGGCAGAAAGTCAGAGAGAGAAAAAGGAGCAAAGTGTATGTCACATTGTATAGGTGTACGGGAGTGGGAGCATATTAGCCAATCAGCTGTCAGTATTAGAGGGTGTGGCTGTTGCTGGGCAGAAAAGCAGAGTGAGAGAGGGAAAAAAGGAGCAAAGTATATGTCACACACACTGTGTATATAAAACACACATATACACTGTGTACATGCCATACACTGTGTACATGCCATGTGTGTAGGTCATGCCATATAAATGTGTGTATATAGGTGTGTGTATGTGCCCACACCACATATATATGTGTTGTAGGTGTGAAAAACATGTGTTTTTCTTGTGTCTGTATGAGAGATTTTGCCTTTCAATCATGTTAAAGCACCTCCCAGTCTGTTATAGTTCTTTTCATTGTCTGCACTTGTTAATCAAAGCTGCTCCGTTGCCATGGTAACGGCCCCCACCTTTTTTCTCCTAGACAGACGCGCGCTGCTCTAAGAGCCTCTCCCTCTGTCACTGGCTTTCAAGCCAAATCTTACCTCCGAACTACTGCCATTTTTGAGAGATCCATAAATGCTAGCTGAAAACTAAAATGATCGTGAGTGGCAGGAGGCTTTGAGGAACAAGTAGATGTATTTCCTTGCCCCGTAGGGTAAAAGATGACCGAGATTTGGCAGTTTTAAAAACACTAAAATCAGACGGATTACAGATATTCTTTGGTCCAAATTAAGATGGGAGTGAATGGATGCTGAGACCAGACATCCCCCCAAACTACTGAGTCTCATTTAAATTTTAAATTAGCTGGATCTTCAAAACCTGGTTTATATTGTTCCTAGGTAGTATGACTACATTTCTGGAAAGTTTAATTCACTTGCTGTTTATCATTTCTCATATTTTGCCATTTTCATCAAAGTTTCACTCAAAGAAGCTCCTCTGCTGCACCTACATACAGCATTGTGTCATATAAGGAAGTGAAGGGGGCGTGGCTATTTCCCCCACCTAGGAGAGCGGCCGAGAGTTCAGAGAGATGAAAGAGGAAAAAAACAAAAAATGCAATATCTCCCAAACCGTACATCACATTTTAAAAATTATTGGTGTGGCAACCTCTGCTCATCCCCCTGATTCTCACAACATGTCACATGCTGGGGAAAATTTAATTTTAAGTTTTAAGTTTCGGCGATCACAAATAACCGGGCATGAAACAAAAAAACTACAAGAGATACAAAAAAGATTTTTACAACTTTAATGTTTCTCAGTTAGTTCTATCCATTGGCACTATTTTTAAATCTCTGCGGCAAACAGCTTCGGAGAAGTAAATTTTTTACGATTTCCAAACAAGTCCAGATTGCGAACTTTCTGTAGGAGATAGACCATAAGTACCAGCGTATGAATTTTTCGGTAATTGCAAGGAAACCTTTGGTGTTAGGTTCATGTCTCTACGCCAAGCGGTTCAGGATTTAGGTTTTTGAGGCTTTTACATTGAAAGGCAGATTGTGATACCCACCTGTCCAAGATAGGTGGGTAGTATCAGCGTATGAAATGTTGGGCGTTTTTGCCAAAAAATGTCGAAAAAACGCAAATATCCATTGCGATATCTCCCAAACCGTACGTCTAATTTAAAATGTTTTGCGCTAGTTGACGCCGGCTCAGTGTCCTGATCGTCACGATATATCACATGTTGGGAGAATCTCAAATTTTAATTTTGAGTGTCGGAGGTCGCAAACGGCAGGGCTCGGAACGCAAAAACTACACGAGTTTTTAAAAAGTTATATACAACTTTTTGGATTCACCAGTTGGTCTTTAATTTGGTACCATTTTTAGGTCTCTGTGACAAACACCCTATGAGGAGATAATTTTTGAGAGTTTCCATTTACGCTAGCAGATAACCTTTGGTTATTATTATTAGACACTGCAGTTTGCATACCAGACAGGAAAAGGAGTAGTTGATGCCAAGATTTTTATGTTAGACAAAATATATGAACATTTAGAAAAAAACCCATGTCAGAATAAAGGTCTTTATTTGTCATTCTGTATTGTACAACGAAATGTGTCCCCTGCATTTAACCCATCCTTCATGCCATTGGAGCACCTGTAAGAAGCAGTGGGCAGCCATGTGCGGTGCCCAGGGACCCATCTCCAGCTGTGGAACCAGGCTGAAGGTCAGAATCACCTGGCTGGAGGATTTTACCCTAACAAATATATTTTTGGGTGCACCCATAGGAAACCCATCCAAACATGGGGAGAGAAACATGCAAACTCAACACAAAAAGGCCTGCACGGTCCGAGAATCAAACCCAGGCCTTCTTGCTGTAAGGCAAGAGCGCTCACTGCTCAGCCACCGTGCCGCCAATATTGTATTTGCTGATTTTTCTTCTGTTTTTAAAAAGATGCAACCACATATTTTAATTGAACGTTTAGCATCTTATTTTAATCTCTCAGAGCAGATGTTATTATTGCTTTTAAACTTTTTAGCCCACAGAGTTCAGCACGTTTTAGTGAATGGCCAAAGGTCGTCTCCAGCACTGGCTCACCTCATGGCTGTGTTCTGTCATGCCTGCTGTACATCATGTACACAGACACCTGCAGAGCCAGTCAGGAGGGCACGTATCTGATAAAGTTTTCAGATGACAGTTTTCTACTGTCCCTCCTACAGGGCTCTGAGTCAGGGCATGGCAGAGCCCTGTCTGATTTTGGTGCGGAGACAATTATCTTGACCTCAATATGACAAAAACTAAAGATTGACTGAAAACATGAAGTCAGCCTCAATACTAAATAAGAGGTGGAAATTATCAACCTTAAGCTTGGCAAAAACACAGAGGTTATTTTAAGGAAAGGCCAACAACGTATTTATTTGCTGTAGAAACTGACCTCTTTTAACATACCTAAACCAATTTTATGTGTCTTTTATCATTCTTTTTTAACCTTTTTTTTATATCTTCGTTTTATGGGTTTTATGTCAGTCAAAAATAAAAACAACTTGTCCAACATTACTGAAACTTGTGCCAGGGTCATGGGTGTGCCCACAACCGATTTATACTCCTTGTGGAGTACAGGCTAAATAGTAAATTTGCATTGTTGCCCTCTGGGACGTGTTATTTAGCTCCCAGAAAGAAAATAAATCATTTTTCAAATTCTTATATTCGATCTGCCATTAGGCTTTTAAATGACAGGACAGTGCCAATGAATATGGGTATGTGATTTATTTTTATACATGTGTGATCTCTTTTTATGTTTTTAAAATGTATTTATGCGTCTGTTGATCTTGTTGCACTTTTTATTTATTGCTGGGTCTTTTTAGCTGCTCGGAATACTGGCAGATCCTATTGTAATTGCGGAATGTGTTTTTTTTATGATGCTGCGACCAATGTCTGCAAACTGAATTGCCCCTAGGGGATAAATAAAGATATCTGAATCTGAATTATTATCATTATTATTATTAGACTGACCTTACTGTGAAGCAGGAGTGTTATCCACTGCACCACTATGTTTATTAGTGTTGGTCAAGACATGTTAGAGGTGCATTAATTCTACATAGTGGCTATGTGATGTCAAATCAATATCACTATAAATAAGGCAGTTAAACCGATAATAATAAGTGAGGGGGGATTTGGTGGGGGACACGACACGTGTCACTTTCCATTCTATGTAACACCCCCCTCTTGCAGAAGTGGCAGCCACGGAAAACTCCCGCTTGCTAAACAACATCAGCTGATCTGTGGCACTGCATTTCCTGTTCTTTTACTCATCATCTTTGTGAAACCCAAAATATTTTCAAATGACAGATGTTAAAATTCTTTTGGGAACAAACAACAGTATCAACATCCACTAACGTTACTATGGTTACGTTTGTTTCAGTTACTTCTCCATTTGAGCAACCAGTCATTTCCTCATCAGATGAGCTTTTGACTACACTACATTCAAAAATCTCATCAGGTGACCACATGTTCTGTGTCTACAATGTCTCCTGTCTGAGTATGTTTTATTGTATGTGCTGCATTCTGTTTCTGTTTTCCATGGAATTTTTGTTTGGCGCCTGTGGTGGGCAACCTGTTATTGCAGCTCTACTACTGTAATGACACAGTAATTTCCTGTAAGGGATCAATAATTATCTTTTATACGTCACCCTATGAGTCTACATTTGGGTCCTTCACCCCATACCCTTGACAAAATATTTTCAAACATGCAGCTAAGTATGTTGCTTTCAAACAAAACAAAAACAACAACAAAAAGTTGCCAGGGTTATCTGAGAACTTGACATATCGAGGAACAAAAGTGTTGCCCACTTCTGATCAAATTTAGCTGAATGTGGCCCCTGAACTAAAATGAGTTTGACACCCCTGGGTAATGGTATGCATGTATGGTATTCTGTACGATAACTGAAGTGATTCCTGTACATTTACTAGAGCTGCTAGTGCAACATGAAGATCTGTGTGATCAAGGTCGTCCAACATGTTTGTTGATTTACTTGCTTGGTGCATGAATATAACGTGAAACTGTATGCGATGTGAACATATGTGCCGTAAAGACACACGCAGCGTGAACATGTGTGTTTCTTGACGTTTAGATGGAGACACGACCCAGTGCGTCTCCAACACACCCCACTCTGGAAGGAGTCTTCAGATATGTGCGTATTCACACCCTGACAGTGCTGGCACCCTTTAAACGAAAGGCGCTTCGGATAAAATATGCTGTGGTATTTAGCCCCAATCGTCCTCGTATAAACAGCCTCTGAAGCCTACAAAACTGTGCAGTTTTTAAGAGGAGCTCACTTGTAAATTAAAGATACAATGATTTCTTCTACATTGTTGTATTCATTCTTGTAAAATGTGTCAGGATCCTATTTTCAATATTTGCAAACAAGACCAAAAAAATCAACATCTACCAGCAGAGAAACCAAGAGTGAAAGGCAAACATGGGGAAAAAACAGAGAATGAATGAGTGGCAAACAGTAGTAAACCAGTGGTACTGCCATCCAGAACCCACTCAAGCTATGAACAGTTAACGCCCCTTACACTAGGGGTGGGAGAAAAAAATGTATTCACATATGTATCAGGATTTTTTGTTTTACGACTTTTAAATCTATTTTGTGTAAAAAAAAAAATTGCTTGTAAAAACCGTAGACGATTGTATTAGTCACTCAGATGTATAATATGCATCATGGAATACACAGAAATCAAATCACAGAAGGCACACAGATGACAGCGGATAAATATTACACTATGCTAATATCTATTCCAACTGTACTGCGTTATTAATCTGACCTTGAGGCATTTACAGAGAGTAATAAACCAGGAGTATATGAATTAGAGTTGGGGAAAAGAAGGAGAGATGGCGACACAGCAGCTAATTCTAAATAGGTAGACGGTAGTGGTGTGTTCAGGACCGTTGTAACATCTCTGGTGCATTCAACAGCGCGGGATATCTGAAAACGTTGAGAAAATTAGTTGTTCCTGAAGGAATATAGTTAAACAATCAACAACAATTAAAGTGTGTGAGCTTTCTACCAGAAGGGAAGAGCATTATGAAGTATGCATGGCTGAAAGTAACTGAAAAAGTATTTGACTGAACATTTTTGAGAAGGAGGAGCCTGGCGGGCGCAGCCGGAAAATTTTAAAAAATTGCATCATTTTGGTGCATTCTGAGAGCATTAGAGGCCATGATTTAACATTGCAGAATGTGAAATTTGTACTTACATTTTAGAAAAATCTAGCTCATATGATCATAAAATTTTCAAATTTACTGATAACTCATCTAGGAAAATGAAAATACTATATATATTTGTTCAAATGTATTGTATAATTTCACTAAATAAACAATGGATAATATACAAAAGACTAGCATGGGATGCTTCCATAAAGATTACCTTACCATCTTTACAATTAAAGCTTTTGATTTCACTATCAAACAAAATAATTCCAATAATAAATTAAAAATGTCATTAAATCTAGTAAAATCTAGTGTCTTTCACTGTGATGTCAAGAAGATACTTAATTTAGTAGCACTGTCTACTAATAATTATTGTCCTGAGTTTTCTTTTGCAAATATTAATCATTAAGAAAATAAACTTTCCTTATCAGAAATATCATATATTAGAGTGAATCTATAATCATATTCAGGTTCCGTTCTGTCTCCTCCAACACCTGGATCAATTCCAGTGTTGTAGGAGTCAGAATACTATCCCCCGAAGTACTTTGAATGTTCCCCAAATCTAGGTGGTCTGTCCCGGGTTCAGGTACGGGTGTATCCATAATCTGTGGTACAGATTCTGGAATAGGATCTGGAATGGAGTCTAGTGGGGGTCTGGATACTATTGTGGTGTGGACCCTCTGGATGCCCCATGTCTTTGTACCCTCTGTTCCTTAATGGACGGGTTTACATTGGTGGTAAGCAGTGGAACCCCCCCATCTACATTGGTGGTAATTGGTGAAACCCCCCAATCTGCATTAGTAATACCCGGGTTCACAGGTGAAGACCATCTATTTACATTGGTGGAAACAGGTGCAGACCCCCTATTAACATTGATGGTAATAGGTGGAGACCCCCTATTTACGTTGGTGGTAACAGGTGGAACCCCCAAATCTGTTGGGGGATCCGTCCCCTGGTCTCTTGTCTGCAAAGGTCTGTGTGCTGTGACCTCTTGGAGTGGAAGTAGGTATGTTATTTTGGGGAGTAGGGGTCACATTGTTCTCCTCAGTGGGTCTGTCCCTTACTGTGGCTAAAACAGTCCCCCTAATCTCATCCACAACATCCTCTCTTAGTCTGGGAAATTTCCTTTTACACCATCTCAGTGCTACATTAAATGGCTCTTCCCATTCATCCCCATGAAATTCCTCAACTTTGGTCATTAATTCCTCCACAATGTCTTCATAATGCTGTTTCAAAATTATCATCGTGGTGTGAGCCCAGTTTTTAGCATTACCTATAATGTCATCACATGTTTTCTGTGATGGCAAAGCAGGTTTAATTAAATTAGCCAACATATCTTCCACGTTAATGATTGTTCTAGGTCTTTTTTCATCCTCAGAAACCCTCACATTGGCCCCGTGGTGAACAGCTCTAATTAAATTATGAAAGGTATGTGTAATTTGTTTAAACCGGGCCGTAGGTTTAATGTAGTCCGCCATGTTTTTTGGACCCCGCATCTCCCCCCGTTGCACGGCGAAATCCTCCCCGTGTGCCCCGCACCACCTGTGCATAAATCCGGATGAGGGGTTGGGGCGACCGGTGGGGATAATCCTCCGGGGTGGCACTGGCTCAAGGTTGGGGTTATAGTGGTTGCGGACCCCGGCGTTGTGATACCCCGGAGCCCTAAATGCACTGTCCGTCCCCCGGAGAAAATCATCCCCACCGCGGCGTCCCCCTTCCCACTCCCCGCGCGCGAAGCGACCTGTATGGCAAGCCAAAGTGTTCACATAGCCGCGCGTTGTGTTTATCATATCACGCGTGCCAGAACGCGTTCTGGCATGCTATCACGCGTTACATTACACGTTCTAGCACGCGTTCTGACACGCCACCACGCGTTCGGGAACGCGGTCTAGCACGCGCAATGGCACGCGTTCTAGCACGCGTTCCGTAACGCGTGCTAGAACGCGCTCTGTAACGCGTTCTAGCACGCGTAATGGCGCGCGCAATGGCACGCGTTTTCGCATGCGTCATGGAACGCGTGCTAGAACGCGTGCTATATGGTAATGATCTCCTCCCACTGATTTTCTCCGCCAATTAATTTGTAGTGCTTACAGCCAATCACTGGCCAACACAACGAGTCCAGAATAGCTGAGCACTGATCTTACCTTCACAAACGAAGTGCATTCACTCAATGTTTAATTTTTGCTAAATATTTTGATTTTTCCTTCATCAATCTACTTTATTTAACTTGTTCAACTTTAGTGTCTATTCTTAAGGGTTTGTTTATTGTATTTTCAGGTTTCATGCAAAAGGGATAAAATAAAGTGAGATGCCGTTTCATACTTTATTAATAAATAAAGCAAAATGTGAATTGATTTGTCATATTTTGATTATATGTCAATCGAGGTTGCATTGGCTGAGATGACACACTTGGTGAAGGCAGAAATGATGGGGAAAAATATATAAGAAGATATACACGGTTGCGCATGGCTCAATAACATAATTTCGTCTGTATCATGTGAACTGTGGACATGTCCATCATTACTATTATGTAAAATATGTTGTCGTTTAACCTTATTATTATGGTTATATTTGTCATCAAGAAGGTGAAACAAGAGAAAAATATATGCAATAGAGATCTATTTACAATAATATTTGCACACATACACTTAGTTACAGTTTTTCTCAGGACAAGTATAATTCACAGACGTACATTCAGGATTTAAAGTTTTTAATTTAACATGTAATAGGTGTGATTGACAGGACCATTGACACCTGTGGTCTCCCTTGCTCTCTGTTGTACTCTTGAAATTGACACTTGATGTTTAACCATGCATATAGTAATATGCATAACTATGTTCATATTTATATTACCTCCGGGGTATATTTTATCCATATCTTTCTCTATATTCTTATTTATACTTTACACTTTACTTATTCTTATTATAGTCTTTCTTATCTTGTATATTATTATATTTGTAAGTTGTATAGTTGTATATTTGTTTTGTTATATTTTGCTTTTTGCATCTTTGCACGGTCTTAAGGGAGTGTCGCATCCATTTCACGTGTGGATGGACAAATAAAGAATTATGATTCTGACATATTTCATCTTCTATTGTTTTGCACCTTTCACTTGCATTGAAGATTAAACTACATTACTATCATCTATCGTCTTACTTCGCCATCTAGTGGCAAAACATACAACCTACAGCCAGCTCATGTGTTAGATTAGCACAACAGAATAAGAATTAAAATACAATAAACAAACCCTTAAGAATAGACACACTGAAGTTGAACAAGTTAAATAAAGTAGATTGATGAAGGAAAAGTCAAAATATTTAGCAAAAATTAAACATTGAGTGAATGCACTTCGTTTGTGAAGGTAAGATCAGTGCTCAGTTATTCTGGACTCGTTGTGTTGGCCAGTGATTGGCTGGAAGCACTACAAATTAATTGGCGGAGAAAATCAGTGGGAGGAGATCATTACCATATAGCACGCGTTCTAGCACGCGTTCCATGACGCATGCGAAAACGCGTGCCATTGCGCGCGCCATTACGCGTGCTAGAACGCGTTACAGAGCGCGTTCTAGCACGCGTTACGGAACGCGTGCTAGAACGCGTGCCATTGCGCGTGCTAGACCGCGTTGCCGAACGCGTGGTGGCGTGTCAGAACGCGTGCTAGAACGCGTAATGTAACGCGTGATATGATAAACACAACGCGCGGCTATGTGAACACTTTGGCTTGCCATAGACCTGGCCGGCGTCCCCTGCGGACCACCGTCCAGCCCTCTCCGTCCGTAAAATTCTGCATTTTATTTTATATATGTATGTGTCTGTGTGTCCCGTGTTGTGTGTGTGTTCTGTAGTGTGTCTGAGTGTGCGTATTTTAATTTTAACAAAGAAAAGAAAGACAAAAAGAAAAGAAAAAGAAGCTAGCTAACACGTAAATCTCCGCCGAAGCCGGGCGGAAAACTCCCGTGAAAGTCAAATAAAAATAAAAAAGTGGACGACGTCTTCTTCAGGTCCAAATAAAATAAAATAAACCAGAAAAAGGAAAGGGTTTTGTGGTGGTTTTCGACCACAATAAAGCTTGAAAAAAAATTTCGGTCAGCGGATAGATTTGACGGAACAGAAATTTCATTTTTGACGCATTTTCCGTCTGTGGACGGAGATTTGACAGCCATGAGTATGTTATTTTAAAGGCTCCTATTTGTGTTGTGTGCAGATAAATGGAGCAGTTTACTTCCCAAAGTCAGTTTCAAATATATTACTACTGAATAAATCTTTACTGACTCACATATGATGTGCATTTTGGGGGGGAAATATGGCTCCTGAAATGATCTGTAGGCATCATCATTCATCTTTTTCACATGGTCTGGTGTTAAAAAGGCAATAAAAAATCAGGAATATTGAAGAATCGCAATTTAAATCGAATTGGCACCCCAAAAAAATCATAAAAGAATTGATTCGGCATAAAAACATATCATCCCAGCCCTAACTTACACTATTTGAGATTTAATGTCATGCAATAAATGGTCTGCATTTGTATAGCACTTTTCCACCTTCAAGGTGCTCAAAGCGCTTTACAGCAGCTTCACATTCACCCATTCACACAGACACACCAGTACGTTTCTAAGGTTCTGTCAGTCCTACTGGGGGCCTAAGTCAGGGTTCAGTGTCTTGCCCAAGGACACTTTGACATGTGGACAGCCAGAGTCGGGACTCAAACCATCAACCTCTTGATCATTGGGCAACCCCTCTGCCAACTGAGCCACAGCCGCCCTTAACTCTCCACAACTCTTGGGCTAACTAACCATCTGCCTTTTACCTACTTATTTATGCATTTGCATGAAGTGAGTATTTATACATATATAGGCATATATATTTTAATTTAACTTATCTATATACAATAGCACTTGGGAAAACACCACAATAAGAAATAAGAAATATACCTGTTTTAACTTGTTTTTAACTTGTACACAGGGCGATAAATTCTACTATATTCTATTCTAGTGTGTCTAAAAGCAAGAAAAAGTCATGAGTCGCAATTTCATTTAATCAAATGGATTCATTACTGTCCTCCATTATTAGATGGATAAAGAGGGTCATCACCTCTAATGTGCAGCAGAGTTTCACTTGTTAAAGCAAATCCAAATCTGCAGCTTGAAAACTAATCTGCATATTCCTTGGAGATTTCTTCCTCTCACCCATCCTTTCACTCTGCCTCCATCTGAGGAAAATAAGATCAGCATGCATTATTTAGTTGAAAGTACATTGGAGTTTTCAAAGAGCAGTGTGTGGAGCGTTTATCAGTGTACATGTGCAAAAGAATAACATGAACATGTGATTGAGATGCAAATTAGACAAGGGTCTGTTCTATATGCACAGGTATATATATGCTCATGTGCCTTTCATCACTTTGCATGCAATTTTTTAAATTTTTTTTTGCAGACATTGACCATTGAGACAGAAGAATGAGGCAGAGAAAGATGGAGCATGTGCAGGAAAAAGTGAGGGAGGAGGAAGAGAAAGCTGGTGTATGACAGAGCTGCAGGCACTATGTTTATACATGCCTCTGCAGGCAAACTAATCATGAGATGGTCTCTAACACTATTAAAATGCTAATGTGGGGAAATGTAGACATTTCCATATATTTGCAATATATTACAGAGTATTATTATTATGCTAAATACTGGACGGAAAGTGGATGTGCAGGTATTACAACAAAAAATTCTGACCATGATGAAGCCAAGTTTAAGCTCCTAGCACTGCACATACACTAGCATACAATAGGAATTAATAAGTGAAAACAAAAAGAATAGAACCCAATATTAGTTAATAAATCTTTCATTTTGCTGGATCTTCTGTCTAGAAGTCTGTGAATCAGTCACAAGGCTCCTGCATTAGCTCAGTAGTAACACTGGTGTAGACAGTGCCTCCATCTCACTGATATCCTGGTGGAATCTAGAACCATATTCATCCCACCCATACAGCAATATAAAAAGATGTTTATTTGTTTAAAAAGAATGTAAGACAGATACCAGTAATATAGATCAAATAGATATATACATATACAGGGGTAAAACAAAAGTCACTGCATTTTTTAAATCCTCAAATCCTCATAAAATTCTGGTTCACATTCATGTGTCAAATGATAAGTATATCTATTTGTTGTACAGTGTAATCATATTAAAAGCATTCTCAAATTGTGGCTTGTTAAACAACAGGTGGTTCGTTTGTCCATTCTGACCAAGGGATATTTGTGTGCACCATGTTATGTTCACAGTAAGGTGGACATATTCAGGTTATGTCCAAACATATGATCCTGGACTTTGAAAGATAGCAAACAATTAAGGAAATGTTTTTGAAATTAAGTGGTCTCTCTAGACCAGGGGTCTGCAACCCTGGTCCTAGAGAGCCGTTATCCTGCATGTTTTAGATGTTTCCCTCTTCCAGCACACCTGACAGACATTATCAGTCTTCCACACAGCTTGATGATAGGCTGATCATCTGAATCAGGTGTGTTGGAAGAGGGAAACATCTAAAACATGCAGCATAGCGGCTCTCTAGGACCAGGGTTGCAGACCCCTGCTCTAGACTCTTGATGGAAGGTTGCGGCGGCCAGGTCAGATCTGACTCTACTACTATTCTTCTTACATGGCTCAAACAGTGTCACATCATCTACATTTATACAACACCTTTTGTAATTAAATATAAAACAAAAAAAAAAACGAAACACAAAACTGTCTGGCTTTCTAATAATAGCTGGAGTGAAGGTTGACAAGCAAATAAAAACTGGTTCTCAATTAGAGAAAAAAAAATAAAAATAATAATACGAGTGAAATTAAAGGGGACATATAATGTCCATTTCCACCAGTGAACAGTCCCTTCATGTCTCAGTGAACTGTCTGTCACATGCTTTGGTCATAATACCACAATGATGCATATACAACAGTCTCTTCAACCTGGAGAAACAGACCTTTTCAAAACACTCACTTTTAGTGCCTCTTGTTTTCATGCAAATGAGGCCACTGCTGACTCCACCCCTCTCTTCTGTGGGGTGTGCCAACGCAAGAACAGCGTTACGCTACCAACTACATAACATTGAACAATGGCCACTGGTGAAAAGATAGCAGACCATATGGTAAATGGACTGCATTTATATAGCGCTTTTCCACCTTCATTCACCCATTCACCCATTCACACTCATACAGTAGGTTTCTAAGGTCTATGGTAAGTCCTACTGGGGGCCTAAGCCAGGGTTCAGTGTCTTGCCCAAGGACACTTTGACATGTGGACAGCCAGAGCTGGGACGCGAACCGCCAACCTCTCGGTCATTGGGTGACCCACTCTACCAACTGAGCCACAGCCGGCAACTGAGCCACAGCCGCCATATACGCCAAATAAGAAGAGGCCCCCTAACAAATTCAAGAACCAACGATACAAGACGACTTTTCTCCATGGTTAGTTGACTTCATGTCCCTTTGATATTTCATTTTAGTTTGTAGCTACACTGACTATAGTGTTGCTATATGTAGTTGCTGCTATGAAAGGAAAGATTCTGCCTCCCAAACCTCACTGATCCAAGTACAAATATGTTAAAATTGTAAATGCCTTACTTGAATAAATGTAAAATACTACTATGCATTTTAATGCACACATACGGTCTATGAGGAGAAGAGACTGTGCTTCAAAGTATTAAAGTAAAATGTGTGAACAGAAGTGAAGGTGAACAGAAGTGAAGATGAGTTTAAAAATAATATTCACTACTCCTCTGGATCATATTTGGTTTGGTAAGCTGCAACAATATTTTGTTTGGAGTTGGCTGAGCATTGCTAGCAGGTGATGAATTGTCATAATATTTTCATTATACAAATATGCATCTAACTGTGAGGCCAATTTGACATGACTGTGGGGTAGCTGGTGCCAGATGAATATACTTCCATGTACAGCCCTCAATCACACTTAAGGAAATATCTGAACAAACCTTCTGTCTAATAGAGCCCCCCCAAAAAAACAAAAAAAAACAAAAATGGAAAAATCACAAAAACTTAACTTTGCTTTTAATGTTTTCTATCTGCACCCATATTTAAAGCTGAAGCAGCTGAGGTCAGGGAGGGACGAAACACACACCTTACTCATGGACTTTTTAGAAATACAGTACACGGTTCTCACAGGATAACACTGCACACACATGATGATCTTATAGAGTATGAACCATTACTTTTATCACTTTAGCACTTTTTATCATTTTATTGTTTTATATCTATTTTTATTGTATTTATGTTTATTATGTTTATTTAATGTGTGCACTTGTGTGATGAAGCTTTTTAATCTTGTTTAACTTTGTATAACAACAATGAAGGCATTCCCTTCCATTCCATTACTAGAGAGTAAACTACCAACAGTTTACACAGTGGCTCAAATGACGTACCTCAGAATACCTCAGAAATAACTACAAAGTAAATACATTTAAATCGTATTAACATGACTATATGGCTGTTAATCTGTAATCTATATTTTTTTCTCTCATCTCCTGTGGCAGTGAACAGATTAGTGCAATAGTAAAATAAAAATAAAAACATGTATGAATTGTATTTTCAGTAATTTCAGTGTGTGTAACTGATGTAAACGATATTCCTTTTTTGTATGGAAGGCATAATTTATCCACCACTGAAATCTTGTTAGAAATCTGCAAATAAAATTTCTGGTAAAATAACTGTGTTATGTCAACACGTAAGCTGCCTGCAAGACATGATCATTGCCAGGATATTTTTTCATAACAGAGGGACTTAAACGTCATGTTTCTGTGACTGCTGACATGATTAGTAGACAAGTATTGATCGAGAATATTATTCAGAATGTCTAAAAGAATTTAGTTTTTTGTATTTGTAGATGCTATTTGGCTCTGATAGCACATAAACACATGAAAAAGTAAACTGTAATCTTACACCAGGTTTGAAACACTAATAAGTCACTCGTTCATGTGACAGTTACTTCATTCAAAGCACATGCTTATTTTTATGCAGTAGGGCTGCACAATATAATGTAAAAATATTGTCATCGCAACAACGCAGGTTGCAATATTCATATCGCAAAGATGTTTCAGCATTTATTTATTACATTTTTTACCCTGAAGGAGAGAGGGGTAATGGTTTTGAGTCAGCTTGTGTTTGTTCGTTTGCAAGCAGCTTTATACAAAAACTACTGGACCAATGGACAGTGGATGGACACACTTAGTTTATGATCTTTTCTTGATATATTGAAAAAAAAAAAGTCAATTTTTATTCCGTTTTCTGTTTTTTAAATAACCCTCAATTTTAAATCAAACTTTTATGGACATCTACACCATCAATAAATCAAATAGGAAAATACCAGATTTTCAGATAGAGCATAATAAGAGGCTAAATGGTAAAAACCCATACAGAATTGAAAAAAATGTAGCGCTGGGTCTTCATGGATGAAAAATATTTTTTTTTTACCATTGTGAATGACAAATTTAGCATGTGAACAACAAATTAATAATATTAATATCACTGTTGTATCGCAAGTTTTGCCAATATTGTGCAGCCCTACTCTGCAGGGTGATAAGAATATGAATATAATTTTACTTGAATCTAAAAACACACTCATCCCTCACCTAGACTGGTCGGCTTAATCAGTTCATCCAGCATGTCATAGAAGGGCAGCCTCTGCAGTTTCACATCTGGGTGAACAGGGTGTAGTGTGGCTGACGTGGGAAGGTGATGCGTCAGTCCAGTCAGCTCATGCTTCCCAGGCCCAAGCAGAGAGAGAGGCAGTAAGGCAGCGGGTGACGGGGCACCGCCGTGACTCTCATATGCCAGTTGGGTCAGGCCGGTAGGTAGTGCGGCGCCTCCTCCTCCTCCTCCTCCTCCCCCTCCTCCTCCTCCTCTGACCCCTGCCGTGGCTGGGTGGTGTGGGCCGGGAAGAGCCAGTTCTGAGTGGGAGACCATTTTAGCTGGGAAGCGTCGTCGGTAGAGCTCTTTGATTTTCATGTGCACTGCAGGGCTACAGCCAGCTTTCAGCAGATGTAAAGCCTTTGTCAGCAGCTCATGCTTGCGTCCATGCTTGTTGCGTCCAGCGTAGCCCAGCAGAACCTGCAACTCCGACACCCGCAGGCTCATCACCATTTGCTGAGACAAAAGGAGGGAGGAAAAGAAGAGAAGAATTAACCATTCATGTGCAACAGCAGAGGTGGTCAAAGTACTGATATTCTGTACTTGAGTAGAAGTACAGCTACTTGTGTGAAAAAAATACTCAATCTACTCCTTTACTGAAGTAAAAGTAGAAAAATGCAACTTCTCGTCATTTGAACACGCTTATCCTCTCTAGGGTCATGGGGGTCACTGGGGGCCTAATCCAGCTACAATGGGTGAAGGCGGGGTACACTCTGTACGAGTCACCAGATCATTTCAGGGCTGAACATATGTAGACAAACAGTCACTCTCACATTTACACCTATGGGCAATTTAGATTAACCAATTAACCTATCAGTGCATGTCTTTGGATGGTGGGAGGAAACCCACACAGACACGGGGAGAAAAAGCAAACTCCACACAGAAAGGTCTGGTGAGGGATTCCAACCAGGGTCCTTCTAGCTGTGAGGCACAAGTGCTAACCACTGCACCACTGTGTCGCCCCAGTGCAACTTCTGAAGAGTAATAAAGTAAAACTAAATTTGTTTTGCTGTGGATGAAATAGTACTTAAAAAACCAGAACAATTTCACAAATATTTTAAAAAAAGATCCTTTAACAGTGAGTTACTGTGTTGATGATATGTATATGATGTTGATGATATATATATATGATATATATATATATATATATAATATATATATATATATATATATATATATATATATATATAATATATATATATATATATATATATATATATATATAATATATATATATATATATATATATATATATATATATATATATATATATATATATATATATATATATATATATATATATATATATATATATGGGACTCCCTAAACTGAATGTCACTGAATCATTCTGGTAAGGTACAATTACAAAAATCCTTACCACCACACTGAAAATTTCATCCCCCAAAAAATCATCATATGATGAACTATGGAGTGCGATGGAAATGCAAAGCTCAATGATTACTTTAAATTCTTCTATCCGGTTAAGTAAATAAGTTCCTGGTAATAAAAGTTCTTGGGATTTTGTTCTGTGGGTGGCCACCACCCACAGAGTTTCCGTACAAGAGAGCTTTAGAAAGCAAGAAGAATTAATTACACAGGCATAACCTGTGGAGCATGTCATTGAGTGAGTGTATCAGAAACTAACCAACCCCCCCATATGAAACACTGCCACACCAAGAGCTTAATTCCACAGGAAACACTGGAAGACTTTTAATATTCATAAATTGAGAAGTTCAGTAAATGTTCTCACTCTTAAAATATGAAAAACAAGTTTGTTGTTCTGCTGGAATGTTATGTAAGCTGTTCTTTAAGCCTGTAATTGCTGAATCAATATTAGCTGCAAAATCGTATCAAAACAAAGTTAAGATACATTTTCTTAACATGACATCACTTCTGTATTGAAAAACATGCTTTTCAAGACTACTTTCCTCTTCTAATAAAAGTTATTTTCTGTGGTTTGCTACTCCGTGTTTTATAGTTAAGAAAGATGATATGCTAAACAAGTGAAAAAATAATACCCCCACCCAGTCAGATGAAACTTTGACCGTCTTGTTCACCGATACCCTGCCTACCCATGAACCAATGATGAATTTGAAATCCCAATAAATGTAAACTAGATTAAACTGTCTTGTTGGGTAGTTCAGTCAAACATATCCTCCCCCTTATTGAAACCAAATCTGTTTTCTATTTTCTACTCCATACTGTTCCTTGCTCAGAATTGCTCAGAGGTCATATGTAAGGTGTACTGGACTATAAGGCACATTAAGAAAAACTAAACAGTCAATGTTTAGTTTTTATACTAATATTAGTTTTTAAACTAATTTGACTGACACATTCAGTCAGTCAAACTTTCATTAAACTGTCACCTTTCTTCAAAGGTTAATGAGCATATTTACAATCACAGCCAACTTTGTTGAGTTGAAACAAAACACACTCTTATACCCCTAAATCAAACATTTAAAAAGTCCAAATCATGAGAGAAAAACTCTAAATTATGAGATAAGTCAAAATTGTGCAATAAAGTCACGATCAGGAAATAAAAGTCCTAATTGTAATATATTTATTCTACAGCCCTCTAGAATGTTGCGACAGCTCCCATTCACTTTAAATGGACGTTCCCAGCCTTCTGCAAGTGGAATTGTTTCGATAATCAACCGCCATGCCATTAACGCCCGCTGTCAATGGCAACGAGTTTTGTCACTTCAGATTTACGGTACCATATCACTCCATGGATAGTTCAGCCACTTTGAAAGTAAATATTCACTATGTTGTAACGGCTACTTTATCCAATCTGTTAGAGTAGTAGCAGTAGTAAGCTGTAATATCCCGTAGAATAAGCCCACTCGTGAATGTCGAAAAATATTTCCCTTCGGGGTGTTGTTCGGCCCTGTCGGGAAATATTTTTCTGATAGTAACTCATGAGCAATACATTATCCCTTGTAAAGTAGAGCCCTGCGTAGGACAAATTTTAAAAGCTCACTGTGGGTGCGTGTGAAAGGGGGAGTCCAAATTTTGGGACGGGCGGGAGCTGTGATAAGCTGCAGTCCCGCAAAATAAAAACATGTTAAAAGCTATAAGTTATTCATTTTGACTATCATATATACGTGAGACAGGGGAGGTTTTGTTAGCGAGGTAGGAGGAGAACCACTGCAGGGCTGACCCAGATATACCCACCCACTGCCCAAGTCTCTCTAACAATATACAGTGTCCACTGTATCAACATTCTTCTGTGTCACTGCACATCAGGAGGTCGTCAGAGACTCTCAGAAGGCCAGTTTGTGTAGAATGCAGCCTATGAAAACCAGATTAAAATTGATTGTAGATACAGTGCTCATCTGAAACAGTTTCAAGCTGGTTTGCGAATATTTTAGCAATAAAAGGCAAATTGGAAATGGGTAATTTTGTCTAGGTTAGCTTTCTTGAGAAGAGGTTGAATAACGGTATGTTTCAACTGAGCAGGGACACAACCATATAACAGAGAGGTGTTAATTATAGAGAGCACCGCAGGGCCAACAGAACCAAAGAAATCTTTAGACAAGGAAGTTGGTAGTACATCGAGACAACAAGAGAAAGTTGTCATATGATTAACCAAGTTAGAGAGATCTTGCAGGGTTATAGGCGAAAACCTCTCCAAAACAGATGGCTGAGAGCAGCAAAAGTCAGAGTTGGCAGGTGAAGGGAGAATATTTGAACGAATGTCATTAATCTTGCCCATATATAAGGAAAGAAAATTGTTACATACCTCATCAGAGAAAATAGGTACAGTAGGTGATGCTGGGGTAACAATACTACCAATAATCTCAAATAATGCTTTGGGATTACGCCAGTTATTAGACACAAGCCTAGAGAAATAGGCCGCTCTGGCATCCTTCACTGCATTATTGAAAGATGCCAGTAAAACTTTCAAATAAGAGTGATGGACATGCAAACAAGTGGGTTTCCACAGTCGCTCGACCTTTTGACAGTTTCTTTTCAGAGAGCGGATATTGTCATTTAACCAGGAGGACGGATTGCCCCGGAAGGGCCTGCCTGATTCTAATAGGGGCCACTTCATCGAGGACGAAAGTAGTTGTAGTAGTAAAGGAATGTACCAAAGTGTCAACATCACTGTCCACATCAGAATTGAAACAAAAACTATAAAATTACAATCAACTGTTTTTCCCTCTGAAGTGACTTATTTTTCTTATTGTCACATCTGTTTAGAAAAGCTGGACATCAGAACTTCATTCCATACTTGGCCCACTGTAAAACTGCAAACATACACCCAGAATAAGGCTCAGTTACATTCATTGCTTTTCCGAAACAACATGGCTTCCAAGTCTCTAAGCACAACTACAATTAATCCAAATATAAAGTGCTCTGGGTTATAGGTGGACTGTTGTTTTTGGAGAAAAGTCATTTAATTGCACCTTATAGTCCAGAAATTATGGTATTCTTTCATTAACATTGGTCATGTTGTAGTTGAACAGATCAGAAGTCAGATAAATAAAACATAGTATCTTAACACAGTATCTTAAGTATGTGGCTGACTTATTTGAGATGCCAGACAGAATGACAGATTGTTACTTGGTGAACTTCTCACCCATCTCTGTTAACTCCAACTCTTAGAGGCAACCTTGTACAGCTGTTAAACGACAGAAATGATGAGTATTTTTCTGCAGAAGAACTGTTTGAAGTGCATCATTAGAGGTGCTAGGGTTAAGTATACCTCCTTTTGATGCATGGTTAAGGATGTTTCAGTCTTAATTGACTACGGAAATGCCGTAGATACACACAGCTGCCTTGGGGGACACTTGAGAATCCATCATCAGCACTAAGACACCTGGGGCCTCATGTACAAAGGGTGCATGTGCTCAAAAAGGTGGTGTACACTCTTCTCCACGCTCATGTTCAAATGTACAAAGAGTGAAATGACTATGGAAATGTGTGGTCCTCCATGCCACCTCCACAGCTGGTGTGGTGTTGGCAGCATTTCTAGTGCTTTAGAATTGCTAACCCTTAGAGGTAAATACTGGGAAAATCTTAAAAATGTGAAAAAGTTAATTCCTCCCAGTGATGTGCACATGAATTAACAAACACATCAACATGCCATCCTATCCAGCCCTGGATATTTAAAAAGTACTAAACACACCATGGGACTTAAGGAAATTCACTAAAAAAATTAATTACCTTTGATTTTTACGATAATTACGGCCTAAAATACATTTCCTATGCCCCCTTTAAAAATGTGACCTTGGTCTTCATTTATTAAATCAATAAATATTAATCTATAGCCTCCGCTTGTATGTGGGCGTAGGCCATTTCCCTCATGAAATTGTAATTATTATTCTATATATACCTTTTTAAGTATGTAGTTGATTGTGTTTTTGTGAAGCCCTGTGAAACGACTTTCTTGTGATTTATGGCTTTATAAATAAAATGTAATTGAATTGAATAATAATAATAGGGTAATGAGTTGTAGCAGATGTGGTCTCACAAACTGTGAGACCACAGTTTGTCAGACAAACTGGTTCTGTAAGTCGTCAGTTAAATTTTGATGTTACGGTTCAATCATGTATGTTTCTGGTTGTAATTTTTTTTAAGTACCAATTTAAATACAATTTAGGAACCAAAACTGTTTTGAAAGTACTGATTTGGGATCAGTATTGCATGAAACACTTTCTGAACCCAACCCTAGTATTTAAAGATACTGATTGTTGGTCTTCAGATCCTAGGCAAAAAAGAAAAAAGAGACTAAGAAATACTATTTTGACTGTTTCACACAAATGCTGATACAAACTCATCAAGCTCCGACTTTGTTCTCACACATACATCTCTTTGACAACTTAACTTCCTTCATCCTCCTTAATAACAGGGACAAAGAACAAAGTTTGTTAGTTTAATTATTTACATTCACCAAGTATTTATTGTTCACTATTCACTATACTGTTCATTTGTAGCAGTGATCACAATTGCTATCAGACAGTTCTTCCTTATTTTGGAGCCAATTGATCCTCCTCATCTTGCAGCAGCTGAGACGCCACGGCGTCGCATCTGGTGAGTGTATTGTTTTCCTCTTTAACTTCGCTAGCCTAGCTTCCCTTAGCATGGCTAGTTCTTCTTCTTCTTGTATTTTCTGCTCAGTGTGCTGTATGTACAGTGAGTCCCCTGCCTCCTTTACTGAGGATAGAAGTAGCTGTTGGAAGTGTAGTTTAGTGTCAGGGTTGGAGGCCAGGGTTTCTGAGTTAGAAGCACGGCTCTGCAGCTTGGAGGCTAATGCTAGGCCTAGCTATAGCGAGGTAGCTGCAGGGACCGCAGGCCGTGCTAACAGCAACAGGAGCGTGGCTACCCCTCAGCGACCCCCGTGCAGCCGGGAGAGTCGAGAGACTGCTTTGTGACAGTACGGGGGAAGCGTGGTGCTAAACGCACAAATGTAGCGCACCAAGAGCTTCACGTCTGTAGCAGACCCCATGGCAGAACAGTGGCCAAACCAAACACTCTCTTCATTGGCAGTTCTGTTCTTAGAGACGTGAAGCACCCAGCGGTGTCTGTCAGGTGTTATCCAGGGACCAGAGTCGGTGACATCGAAAGAAACCTTAGGCTTTTACAGCAGAGCAGGGCTAGCTTCCGCCGCATTGTGATCCACGCTGGTGGTAACGATGTCCGACGGAAACAATCAGAGGTTCTTAAACTGAACGTAGCATCGGTGTGTAAATTTGCTAAGTCGATGTGTAACACCGTAGCATTCTCTGGACCCCTGCCCAATTTGGCCAGTGATGAGATGTACTCTAGGTTCTCATCATTTAACCGCTGGTTGTCTAGGTGGTGCTCGGAAAACGATGTTGTTTTTATAGATAATTGGCGTACATTCTGGGGAAAGCCTGGGCTCATTCGCAGAGATAGCATACATCCCACTTGGGAAGGTGCTTCTCTCTTAGCACAAAATGTGGCTGCCAAATTTAGCCTGTCAAAATGACAATCCAGAGTGCGGGCCCAGGCGCAGTCATAGAGTAAAACACTCCTCTGTGCATCCACTTTACTCTGAGTTGTCACAAACCCACCATGTAGCAAATAATAGAAAGACTGTGTCTATTCCCTGTGTAGTTAATAATAAACCCCGTATAGTTAAAAATAAACCTAATATTAAAAAACCTATAGGAGTGAGATCAAATAATTTAATAAAAATAGTTTTAAGTAATAATCAGATTAAAAGAACACCTAACAATTTTATCCAATGTGGACTGATCAATATTAGATCTATTTCTTCCAAATCTTTGTTAATAAACGATCTAATTAGTCATTGCAAAATTGATATTTTAGCTCTGACTGAAACCTGGCTGCAGCAGGATGAATATGTCGCATTAAATGAATCCACACCACCAACACATGTGAACTGTCACACAGCCAGAACCAGTGGCCGTGGTGGAGGAGTGGCAGTAATATCCCACTCCAGTTTAGGTCTTAGCCCTAAAATGAATCATAAAACTAATCCCACTTACCACTTCTTTGAAAGTCTAGTTTCACCCATTACTTTCCCCAACTGCAGAAACCAAAAACCAGTCCTTTTTGTCATAGTCTACTGCCCTCCTGGCCCTTATTCACAGTTTTTATTAGAAGTCTCTGACTTTCTATCCAGTGTAGTGCTGAACTCCGATAGGATTATAATAGTTGGTGATTTTAACATACATGTCGATAACAACGCTGACTCTCTTAGTAATGCATTTAGTGACCTACTAGACGGATTAGGCTTTATCCAAAATGTTAATAAACCAACCCACATTCACAGACATACTCTTGATCTGATCTTAACACTTGGTGTTGAAATGAATGACCTCGTCGTTTTTCCCCATAATCCCATACTCTCAGATCACTTTTTAATGACCTTCCAGGTTTTGTTTGAAGATATTTCTACCTCAGTGATTAAAATGCAAATGAAAAGGATACTATGTGACCATGCTGTCTCAAAGTACAAAGAGTTAATTCAGTCACTAATTGTGCCTGTGTCATGTGATTATGTATAAGTTAAGTGATGAGTTAGTCGATAGTACCATGCTCACACTACAAACTACGTTAGATATAGTTGCCCCCCTCAAGTTAAAAACTACTAAGGTTAGATTAACCTCCCCATGGTACAACGCTGACACTCACTCCATTAAACAAGCAACATGTAAATTAGAGAGGCAATGCCCACATACTGCCCACAATAAAAGGCCACTCTGAAATGTGCAGTTTTGTCTCACAGCAAAATGCCACAGATGTCACAAGCATTGAGGGAGCGTGCAATTGGCATGCTGACAGCAGGAATGTCAACCAGATCTGTTGCTCGTGCATTGAATGTTCATTTCTCCACCATAAGCTGTCTCCAAAGACTTTCTTACCAAGTCTGTTCATGACTAGTCACCTGGCGTCCCCTTTCCCCCCTCCCCCCTTGGGGGGAGTGGTGGCTCTCCTGACAGTGCCTGCACGGGAGCCATGGACGACAGGATCTGGAGTATCTCGCCTGTGCTGACCTGTGACCCCGGACCACCGCCCCTGCCTGTCTGGACCAGCCCCCCCTCCTGCATTTATACATGGACGTTCATCTATAGCCTGTCCGTCCATGGGAGTGGATCTCTCCTTCAATGTGGTTCTCCTCGAGATTTCTTCTTTTTCCCACTGGGTTTTGAAGTTTTTTCTTGCCGAGAAGGAGGGTCTAAGGACAGGGGATGCCTGGGACTTTTCATGTATTTCTGTAGTTGATTATGTTTTTGTAAAGCCCTCTGAGACGACTTTGTTGTGATTTAGGGCTTTATAAATAAAATTGAATTGAATTGAATTGAATTCAGGGAATATGGCAGTACATCCAACCGGCCACACAACCGCAGACCACGTGTGACCACACCAGCCCAGGACCTCCACATCCAGCAGGTTCACCTCCAAGATTGTCTGAGACCAGCCACTCAGACAGCTGCTGAAACAATTGGTTTGCATAATCAAACAATTTCTGCACAAACTGTCAGAAACCGTCTCATGAAAGCTCAACTGCATGCTCGTCGTCCTCATCGGGGTCTTAACCTGACTCCAGATCGTCGCCGTAACAGACTTGAGTGGGCAAATGCTCACATTCGATGGCGTCTGGCACATTGGAGAGGTGTTCTCTTCACGGATGAATCTCAGTTTACATTGTTCAGGGCAGATGGCAGACAGCGTGTGTGGCGTCGTGTGGGTGAGCGCTTTGCTGATGTCAATGTTGAGGATCGAGTGGCCCATGGTGGTGGTGGGGTTATGGTATGGGCAGGCATCTGTTATGGACGAAGAACACAATCTTGTCTCCAAATATCGGCTTTGAAACATTGGCAGCCTGTATCAGTCATCAGCTAAGGCTGATGGACAAGAAAATCAGTATCTGTAACATCCAGTACAACGAACACCAGAACACACTCTTCTTCAGTGTGGATGTGAATATCAGCCACTTTGACCCCAGACTGTACTCAGAACCATCTCCTACTGCACTCATGGTGTATGGCATTTTGCTTGCTTTCAATGTGTAAATTATGAAAGGAAATGCATCGCTCACGTTGCATGCCTTGAATATGACCTAAACCATACTAAGATATGGAGACTCTCAGAGTTGTGGAGACTTTTTTTTCCTCCAACGGCTGGTCGGACTGGTGTGACCTCAGATTTTTTTTTTCGTCGCACCAGTGAGAAATTAGGTTGCATGTGCTACCAAATTGGTTGCATTCTAGAGCCCTGCTAAACCAGGAAAAACCACAAAAGCAACACATTCTCGTATTTAAGACCAGAAGCTATTCAATAATTCTGCTAAAACTGATACACAGAAAGTATATCAGTTTTAGTGGCAGAAATTGACAAGAGTTCACCAGCTTCACTGAACTATATTGAATTAATCGACATAATATTAAAGATGGTTTCAACAAATAATAAATTAAGCTCATTGATCAACTTTTAAACTCTTTCAGTAAAAAAAAACCATCATTGTTTTTATTATGACAGGAGGATTTTTTTTATGGTTTGGGTTGTTTGTTTCTTTGTTTGTTAAAACATTAGGAGTAAAACTGTCATGACCTGTGCTCCAGTGACCTTTTCCCCTTTTTCCCACTCACTTGGCCCCGCACTGCGCAGCTGCAAACCATTCCTCCTCTGTGGCTATACAAGCAGAAAGGCTTGCAGTTGCCAGTGGGGGACCATTCATCAAGTTCACCTCCATAACCCGGACACTTTCACCATCTCCTCAGTCACCATAACCCGGACTTTCAACATCACCACGAACACTGGCCGTTTGTTCCCAGGTTTTGTCTGTCTTGTCTTTATGTTGTGTTTTTGTTATTAAATTCTTCAGCACTGTGCATTGGAGTCCTCATTCACCTCACCCCGATCCTGACAGAATGGTCCCGCCAACCATCAGGACTCCGCAAGTGCTGAAGGGACCTGTTTTGTTTTAGTTTCCCCTGGTCTGTCCTATCTAGAGTCTGTCCTGTCTTGTCTTCTGTCTCTGCCTGTTGCCTGTTCCCGACTCTTACCCGGTTCTGGCTTCTTGATCCCTGTCCCTGACTCTTGCCCGGTTCTGGCTTCTGTCCCTGCGTCTTGCCTGTTCCCTGTCTACGGCTAGTGTTCCCTGTCCCTGCCTGTTTCTGTTCTCTCGTTTTGCCCTGTTTCCACCCCTGTCCAGTCCTTTGTCTCTGTCCCGTCCTGTTCCTGTCTCAGCCAGAGTCCGTGGTCTTCGGCCCAGTCATGTCCATCAGTCCCTGTCTGTTGCTCTGTTGTCTTGTACCTGACCAGCCAGATCCCACCAGTTACACACCGCTCTGCCCATAGGGTACTTCCCTCAGGGGGTTTCCACGACTGCCCTATCCAGAGGGATTCTACACCGCTCTTCCCAGAGGGTACTCCGCCCAGGGGGCTTCCACGCCGCCCTATCCAGAGGGATTGCACACCGCTCTGCCCCGACGGTACTCCGCCCAGGGGGCTTCCACGCCACCCTGCCCAGAGGGATTCCACACCGCTCTGCCCAGACGGTACTCTGCCCAGGGGGCTTCCATGCCGCCCTCTTCAGAAGGATTCCACACCGCTCTGCCCAGAGGGTACTCCAACCAGGGGGTTTCCACGCCGCCCTGCCCAGAAGGATTCCACACCGCTCTGCCCAGAGGGTACTCCGATCAGGGGGTTTCCATGTTGCCCTGCCGCCAGATACATTGCCATTTTTTGAGCTCTGGACAATGGGGGAGGGGTCTTTGTTTTTTTGTTTTTTAGGGGCATCAGGAGCCGCCCCTTAGGGGGGGGGGGGGGGGGTACTGTCATGACCTTTGCTCCAGTGACCTTTTCCCCAGTACTCTCCCCACTCACATGGCCCCGCACTGCGCAGCTGCAAGCCATTCCTCATCTGTGGCTATATAAGCAGAAAGGCTTTCAGTTGCCAGTGCGGGACCATTCATCAATTTCACCTCCATAACCCGGACACTTTCACTATCTCCTCAGTCACCATAACCCGGACTTTCATCATCACCACGGACTCTGGCCGTTTGTTCCCAGGTTTTGACTGTCTTGTCTTATGTTGTGTTTTTGTTATTAAATTCTCTTCCCTTCAGCACTGTGCATTGGAGTCCTCATTCACCTCACCCCGATCCTGACAAAAACTACTCATTGAATTCATACCAAAGTGTCCCAGAATAGATGTCATTAAATTTGGGGCAATAAAACAATTTTTTTTTAAATTAACGTATCATTGGCAAAATATGTGTAAGAAGTGGGCTTTGTTGTGTCTGGAACCACTTGTTATGGTTATATATATAATACTATCATAATAAAACTGTAAGGAAAGTGGAAAAAAAAAAACCTGATACACTTCTTAGAGGATAGATTTTTAGAAATCTAGTAATTCTTTCAGCTCATATGCAGCCAGCCACAGTGTTTACAATCCAAACACTGTGCCTTGTGTATACTTTCCACACAGTTCTGTGCGCATTACACACACACACACACACACATATAGGCTGTGGATACTAGTACAAACAGCACAAAATGACCACCTTTATTAGCTCCAGATACAATGAACAACCAGAACACAGCCTTACAGACATATGGTGCAGGCATATTCATGAACAAAAAAATCCATCAGGCAGACCTCCATATGGTGATGTAATTCTGATGCTATGGGTCTGAATAATACTGCAGATATAAAAACATATCAGTCAAACACAGACAGCAGCAGGACAGTACTGCTCAATCATAGGTGGTCACAGCCAGCAGCTGTCTGCCTGGGCTCTTCTTCTCAATGCTATTATAATTTAGATAAATATACATTATTCCATGGGGTATTCTTCAAGCTCACAGGGGTACACACACACTTATAGACATGCACAAACACACACATCGTTCCTTCAGCTGAGGAAATCTCTTGCTGGTGACATAAATGACCAGTTCCATGAAATATACATGTGGTTGGGAGGAGGGGGGATGTGAAAAAGCGATGACACTGGCAGTCCACCATACACCCCCCCACACACAAAACATGAACAAACACGCAAATCCCCCACCACTATTTCTACAAAGCAAACAGACAAAAGCCACACAAATACACACAAGCACAAACACTGTCTCCAATAAACATGACAAAAATAATGCAGACACACAAACACTAGCACCACCACACTGCAGATGTGTAACATTCCGTTGGGTTAAAGAAGGAAAAAAGAGACACTGAAAAAAAATGGAGAGAAGGTGGAAGAGGAGGAATGTGGCAGTACCACAGAATGATACACAACCAGGAGATAGGCACAATGTCATACCTCTAGAAATGTCATTATCCTGATATACATGTTTCTTTTGTTTGTTTTTTTACTAATGCTTTAACCACACTCTTAAGTTTTATTGTTTTCATCCCTTCATTTCATATTTGTGTTTTTCTAAATGTACCACAACAGAGTCCAAAAAAACAAAGAAACAAATAAGTACAGATAGACAGACATACAGGATAAAAAAAAACATAGAACGAACTGAAAAATTCAAGTGGATTTATTGATGTGATGTGACGAGGGCTGAACAATTTTAAGAGAAAACTGAGTTAGGATTTTTCTGACAGTCATTACAATTTCATTGACAATTTTCTTAAAATAAATTTCAGTGGTCCAGCAACATTTGCAAACATCACAGACACTTACATAAAACCATTCACACAATAAATGCCATACATCTACTGCAAGAATGAAAACTAAAGTCAAGAAGTGTTTTCAAATGTAGTCATGTTTATGAACAACAAACATGCTATACATAGGCTTCCTGACGGAAAAACAACAATTTTGACAAAACCCTAACTTTCAATCTAAACGTTTTTCCTCTGGCAAGAGGTGGGTTTTTTGAGCATAGTGCAATAAGCAATGGAAAGGCCTTTTTTTGTAACTACAGTTAAATTAAATAATAAAAATGTATTTTGACGGGTGTTACAAGTGAAGAAGAAGAGTTTTAAAAGAAGTATGTATCAGTATGTGTGGAAACACCAGGGAACCCAATATTTTTTTTTTATTTAATATGGGATAGAGGGGTCATATACAATAATAATAATAATTAGATCTGAAACAACAACATATTTACTTCCGTCACCATATTTATAGAATAGCTTCTCGTGTTATCTTGCAAAAATAAAGACATATATCATCACATTTGTGATTTAATGGAAAAATGTACATTATGCACTGGAAAAGCAACTACACTGTTAACCCACAAGTTGTTAGTAAGCAATATTTTTCACAAAGGTTTGATTAAAAATAGTTTTGTTTTTTTTAATTACTCAAACTATTTAAGTGAAGCTTACTTATAAAATGTGATGATAGAGTGAACTAAAAATTCTCAGTAGTGAAAACTTATATTAACTTTTAACCCATCACTGATAATATCAAACTTTTTCATGCAATGTCTTTTTGGCTTACACAGCTATTTTTCCATTTGGCAATCTATACAATTGTTCATTTAAGTCCTTGCATTTTGTCTTCATTAAATGTTTTCATAAACACAAATGACTATTTTGATGAGAGATAATATTTTAGTTTGATTAACTTTAAAAAAAAGTTGTTTAATTAATGTTGAATTCATCTGATTGCAATTGAAAAAAAATCAATCAACAAGCATGACAAAAAAAATCAATAAAATCAATCCCAATATCCAGACATTCAACTGAGAATTTGAAGTGCAAGTAACTTGTCTTTTTAAGTATAATTAACCTATCTTTTACTCCTTTCTACTTAATAATTTAAGTCCAATATATTTGGCATAAAAGTTGAACCTACTTAAACCAATTAATTACTTGATCATTAATCAAATAATTGAAGTGCAATCACTTGCCTGATTTTTTTTAAAATGAATACTTCCATCATTATTTCATTAATATTACTGTGTTCTCCATTGTTATTGAATACATTGTGTGTTGGTTCTATTTTTAAAAAAAAACATACAGATTTCTTTGTTTCCAGCTGTTGAACAACAGTTTACCAGTACTTCCAAATAGATGTCCATGACGTGGTAATGAGGCATCTCTGATTGGCTCAGAATGCGTGAAGGAACACTTCCCCCTCCCCTCTCGCTCTGTGTGTGTTTCCCTTCCCACAGTAGCATCCAGCTAGGTTTTGTGCAGTCACTTGTTTTGAAAATGCGCAGGGAATAAATTGCACTTTATTTTCAGAGGGCACATAAACCAGTTTGCTCCACCATTTTTTTCAAGTTTGTGCAGCTACTGTGGCGCCGTCTTCTCTTGTAGATGCTACGATGCTACTTCAGATTCGCTGCAATGGGGGCGGGCTTACCCTCACATGGGTGACGCCAATGTCCTTGTGATGTGTAGTGGGCAGGCTTTTCTGAGTCGCTCGTTTCTCTGTGTTGTTTTCTATGAATGGTAAATACAGCCAGTGGAGGGGAAACACCACGCAGCAAACGCAGCATGTGTTGGTAACTCGGGGTGACCCATCAGATTCCAAAAGGAGCATGGAAAAGTGGTTTTCAGTAGAATGTAAGTAATCTCTACTTATCTGAGCTTACAGTGTAGTGTTAAGGAGCATGTGTATCAAATCTGAAAAGCGTCTTGTGAAACGTCTTAAAAAAAAGGGGATGGACAAAAATCTGGGATGGGCAGACAGCAGGACAGATGGATTTCCTGATCCTCAGTGATTCATGAACTCTGGATTGATTTGGCTCCTCTTCCTCACCCCAGGCTCAAGCCAATAACAATCCTTCCTCCGATACACAAGCGACTTCTGATTCAGATTGCATGGAGGGGAGGAGCTACTCACAGATGGCTCTACTGTCACTGTGTTTGTAAAAGAAGACAGACAAGCTGTGCAAATCAATGCACTGAATGCAGCTCTACAATGACAATCACTACTGGCTGTAATTCTAGTTCTATCAGTATATTGTAGCCCTCTAATAGCACTTCACCCCACTCATTTCACCCATTTTACCAGTTTAAAAATGGGTATCAATTAATGATAGACCGATATACTGTATTGGCTGACTGATATTGTTTTTTTTCTTGTATTGGTATAGGCCTGTTGCATTGGCCAATATGTTCTTTTGTCCCTGCCATGATTTACTGACAGGCAAAGGAAAATTATAAAAAAAAAAAAGGGTGGGAGAAAACAAAAGGGAGAGAAAAATTCAGAGAATGCCTAATCTTGCGCCAATCTCAAGTTTCTATGACAACCTGTTATTGACTTGACCTTTGACCTTTACTCAAATGGATCATTGCATCTGATGCGCATTAGCTATATGTATATGCCCATGTAATTTCATGGTGATATCTCAAGTATTCATTGAGTTGTAACATGATATGTCTCTGTGGACACACACACACACACGCACACATTACAATAATCTCTCCCAACCAATGTTGGGTGAGATCAAAAAGAATAAAAATGGAGAAAAAAGGGAGGAAAAAAAAGAAGAGAAAATGAAAAAAAGAAGAGAAAAAACAGGGTGAGGAAAAAAAGGGCAAAAGGAAGGAAAAAAAGAAGATAAAAGGGGTATTTGATCAGGTAGCTGGGAAGACCACTCTAAAGAAGTCAAATCTAAACACCATGTATTTATTACAAATAAATACTTCAACTTTTACATCTGTTTCTGGGTCTAAAAAAAATCAATATCAGTCATCAGCTAAGGCTGATTGGAAAGAAAATCTGTATTGATATCGGCCCCAAAGAAATCCATATTGGTCGTTCACTAGTATCAAATGTTGCACTTTACGCTATACATGCCTATACCTCACGATGAGCGATACAATAAATAGAGTCATACCGGCTCGGACGGCGCCCGGGACAACAAGATCCGCGTTAGGGGTTGAGGAACCAGGACACCCTGATGTTAAATTGGCTACTGGAACAAGACATTCATGGAGCAGGGCAGAGAACGTGGTACTGATGGAGTGTTACTACGGGAGTAACCCCAGTGAGAGAGGGTACATGCAGAGGATGTGGGAGAAATGGTTGCTTCGAAACCCCACATCCTCACTGACTAAGAAACAGCTCCTAGCTCAGTGTTCGAATATCCGCAATAAGAGGTTGCTATCACAGTTAGACATCGATGAGGTACAGCGTTGTACCTCATCCACGGTACAAAGATGCTACGGCAAGGGGGAGCCAGGACGACAGGTCAGCTTGGGGGTGGTTTCACCACCACCCCCAAATATCGAGATTGGGTACCAAGGCTAAAGGCTAAACACAAGGGCAGCTGACCTGAGAAAGAGAATCATGAAATCCTGGGGGAACACAACTACCTGCTTGCCAAGGCTAAAGAACAAAGTACCAGACCTCTACTTGAGGACCTAAACACTGCACTGCAAACTGTCCCTACCACTACCATCACTGAGACCAATCAGCTGATGTACGCAGCAGCAACCGTAATCCGAGAGATGCTTGGCTACAAGATGAACAGCCAGAAGGTTGCCCCATGGAGGAGAAGGCTAGAGGCAAAGATCATGGCAGCACGGAGAGAAGTCAGTGTTCTAACAGAACAAAGCAGAGGTGTGAATCTGAGGAAAGAACTACCCAAGAAATACAACAAACTGTCCACAGCTGAGGCACTAGAGACTGCTAAGCAAAGGCTCACAGCACTAGCTACCCGCCTAAAGAGATACACAAGAGAGGTAGAGGCCAGGAGAATAAACCAGGTGTTCTCCACCAACTCAGCTAACGTCTACTCTCAATGGCAGGGGGGCAAGGTGACAAAGGACCCACCTAGGGCTGAGACTGGGCAATACTGGAAGAGCATCTGGGAGAAGGAGGCAACACATAACACCAATGCCCAATGGCTGACAGACTTACAGGCAGAGCACAGCCAACTCCCAGAACAAGACCCAGTAGTCCTCACACTAGCAGACATCCAAACCAGAGTGTCCAAAATGAAGAGCTGGACAGCACCAGGGCCTGACACGATTCATACCTACTGGCTTAAGAAACTGACAGCACTCCATGAACGCCTAGCAGCACAGATGAACCAGCTGCTGATATCGGGAAACCACCCAGAGTGGCTAACCCAGGGCCGGACAGTCCTCATAATGAAGGACCCCCAGAGGGGAACAATACCATCTAACTACCGGCCTATAACCTGCCTCAGCACCACATGGAAGCTTCTGTCAGGCATCATACCGACTAAGATGAGTAGGCACATGGAGAAATACATGAGCAGAGCACAGAAAGGAATAGGCAACAACACCAGGGGAGCCAAACACCAGCTACTGGTTGACAGGGCAATTGCCCGAGATTGCAAGACGAGGAACACCAACCTGTGCACTGCCTGGATTGACTACAAGAAAGCCAATGACTCAATGCCACATACATGGATACTGGAATGCTTAAAACTGTATTACATCAACAGGACACTAATAGAGTTCATCCAGAACTCAATGAGGCTGTGGAAGACAACTCTGGAGGCCAACTCAAAGCCAATTGCACAAGTGAGCATCAGATGTGGCATTTACCAAGGAGATGCTCTGTCCCCCCTGCTGTTCTGCATAGGCCTCAACACCCTCAGCCAGATCATCTCAAAGAGTGGCTTCGGATACCAGTTCCGAAGTGGAACATCCATCAACCACCTCCTCTACATGGATGACATCAAGCTGTATGCCAAGAATGAGCGTGACATTGATTCCCTAATTCACCTCACCCGGATCTACAGCAAAGACATGGGGATGTCATTCGGACTAGATAAATGTGGGCGGATGATATCTAGAAGAGGAAAGGTGATCACAACTAAAGGGGTTGACCTACATGAAGGGAATATCACAGATGTGCAGGAAAGTTACAAATACCTAGGGATCCCACAGACAAATGGTAATCATGAGGAGGCAGCTCGGAAGTCAGCCACAGCCAAATACCTACAGAGGGTAGGGCAGGTCCTGAAAAGTCAGCTGAACGGCAAAAATAAGATCCAGGCCATTAACACCTATGCCCTTCCAGTAATCAGATACCCAGCTGGGATAATATCCTGGCCACTGGAAGAGATACAAGCCACTGATATCAAGACAAGGAAACTCCTTACCATGCATGGAGGGTTCCACCCCAAGTCCAGTGTCCTGAGGCTGTACACTAAGCGAAAGGAAGGGGGCCGAGGACTAGTAAGTGTCAGAACTACTGTCCAGGAGGAAACGGCGAACCTCCAGGAATACATCAAGAGAATGGCCCCCAATGACCAACTGCTAAGTGAATGCCTCAGGCAACAAAAGCCCAGTAAGGTCGAGGAACAGAGGGGCTATCATGGAAGGACAAACCCTTGCATGGTGTGTACCATCGGCAAATTGAGGAAGTGGCTGATATGGAAAAGACATACCAGTGGCTGGAAAAGGCTGGACTAAAGGACAGCACAGAGGCACTACTCATGGCTGCACAAGAACAAGCCCTGAACACCAGAGCAATAGAGGCCGGGGTCTACCACATAAAACAGGACCCCAGGTGTAGGCTGTGTAGAGAAGCCCCTGAAACAGTCCAGCACATCACAGCAGGGTGTAAGATGCTGGCAGGCAAGGCATACATGGAGAGGCATAACCAGGTAGCGGGCATACTGTACAGGAACATCTGTAAAGAGTATGGACTGGAGGTCCCAGGGTCAAGATGGGAGAATCCCCCAAAGGTGACAGAGAACAAACAGGCCAAGATCCTGTGGGACTTCCAGATCCGGACTGACAAGATGGTGATGGCCAATCAGCCTGACATAGTGGTGGTGGATAAACATGAGAAGACAGTGGTGGTGATAGATGTAGCAGTCCCCAGTGATAGCAACATCAGAAAGAAAGAACATGAGAAGCTTGAGAAATACCAAGGGCTGAAAGAGGAGTTAGAGAAAATGTGGAGTGTGAAGGCAACAGTGGTACCAGTAGTGATCGGAGCACTAGGGGCAGTGACCCCCAAGCTGGGAGAATGGCTTCAGCAGATACCAGGAACAACATCAGAATTCTCTGTACAAAAGAGCGCATTGCTAGGAACAGCTAAGGTCCTGCGCAGAACCCTCAGGCTCCCAGGCCTCTGATAGAGGACCCGAGTCTGAAGGAGACACCGCCCAAGTGGTCTTGTGTATCTGTATCGGCGTGTTGCGTTAGCCAATTTGCTCTTTTTGCCCCTGCCAACCCATCATAAAGTGAACCATGAGCCAGGGGCCTGAACTCGTCGTAACGTGATGAGTGCATGGGTTCAATATTCTACACAGGGTTAGGGTTAGGCAAAGTATACAGCATGTCTACTGATGTCCACATTGAAAAAAAAGGCCTCTGGTAGAGGACCCGAGTCTGAAGGAGACACCGCCCACGTGGGGCGAGAGGAACATTTATATATATATATATATATATATATATATATGTCTCAATATTCCACACAACACCACACTAGCTCAAACTGCAGCACAAACCAACTTTCTATGAGAATTGCCTCTATAGTGGTGTTTTACTAAAACAACTTGACATGTAGGTGCAAAGGGAAACTGCAACAAAGGAAGGAGGGTGAGAGAGGATGCAACACACAGAATAGCGTGTGGTAACAAGGGATTTCTCACACACACTCACACACACACACACACACACACACACACACCTCAGTTTGACCAATGTGGGCTGTGGAGAAAGTCTTGTAGTCTTATGCTTTTTTATCACCTGATATTTTCCACATACAGTATATTTAAATGTGAGCAAAATAAACAGTTGCTGTGTCGGCCATAAAGGAAAGCCCCTTGAAACAACATTTTGACACTAAAACTGCAAGCTATAAAAACCCAGAATAATGAAATTCCTCCAGGCCAGTAAAGGGCTGATCCATTTCAGGGAAGAGGGAAAAAAAATCACTGCAGTGTTAAAGCACCAGTGAAGTAGCTTTAGAAGTCTCTGAGATGTTGGACTAAAAGAGTAGGCTTTACACAAATATCCTATAGGGTTCCAAATAGGGCTGCACGATTCTGGAAAAAATGTGTATCAGGGTTTTCTTGATACAAATTGATATCACGATTCTCTGCATGATTTTTTTTTTAATGAAATGAAATTTTCATTCAACTCAAATTCTAAATTTGTATACCATAACAAAATATTTATCATTTAACGATTGTTGAACTATTAATTTAGCCAGTCAATAAGTGTAATATCATTATATATTGATAGACAGATTATTAATATCAGTAAACTTAGTTGATAATTATTGCTGTTCGGCTATATAATGACTTCAGCATGCCATCGAGTATCCTTTATCTGATGTTTTGATCTTCTTTTGTTTCTTTTTTTTTTAAATCTGTCATGCTCTACCGTGTAATAAACGGGGCCATGTCTTTAACAACGTGATAAGCAATTGCTGCACTTATTTCCTTTTGCCTGCTGGAGCCAGGCGGATAGGGTGTCGTATTGTGTATAGTGTCCATTATAGATGTCTGTTTTTTTGGGCATGCATTTTCATTGGTCTTGTTTCGTACTGTTTTTTCATACTGGTATTTAAGGTGACTAAATAGGTTGGTCGTATTGTCCAGCTTTGCTGCTACTGGAGCAGAACACAGGTAATGTTGACATGTTAGCCTCACGTTAGCTGAGAAGCTAACGTGAGGCTGACTGGTCCTAAATGAATCGGGACATTCTCAGCTTTCTAACGGTGTATGGCATGACTATATTTATTAAGGAATGGCATTTCAGTTTTTAACTCAAGTTCCTAGCATTCCAATTCCAACTTTAAGATGACCATCAGTGCTACATTAGTGACAACACTCGGAATAAATGTGAAGCACAACAACAGCATTCCGTTTTTTTCTGACTCACTTAATACATTAACTAGGAAAGCACTCAGAGCTCAGACCTCCGCCTGGTTTTCATCCATTTTCCTCATGCAGACTTCACCTATCTCCTCACTCACTCTGTTGTGCTTTGAAAATAAGTACTGTATGTCTTCCTGCCTTGTCTGCCACTGAATCACATGACATGTAGGTCCATTCATGATTGTTTAGGTAGAAAGCCTGCTGCTATGCACAATCACATGATGTGCAGTTGCATTTATGATTGGTCGAGTGGGGAAGCAACAACAGTGGACTTTACGGAAAGAGAGGGAAACTGAAAAGTTACGCTGTTCATGGTGGAAAAAACAAACAGAAAAACCGTCTCTCATCAAAAAGCGAATCATGTGAAGGTTGTGATGATGTTTTTTTAATTATATATCATGCAGCTCTAGTTCCAAAACAATGTAAAAACAATGTATGGTGATAATATTCTATCATGATCCCAGTATTGTGATTCATATCACATTGCCAAATTTTTGCCAACATGACAATGGCAGTATATCGAAAATATTTATTTATTTATTTAATAGTCAACAACTAATCAGTTAATTACTGCAGTTCAATTTGAAATTAATTAATAATGAAGCTTAATTTCCAAGTCAAACTCATGCTGCAAAATGTAAAGAGCGGGATCTGAACGTTCAGCATTAAGTAGGTAATCATGCAGAAGCCATCAGGTTATGCATCATCTTCACTAAATCTTTAGTTTCAAATAAATATAATAAATTGATTCATAGACATCCATCCCCGCACAGCTTCAGTATGTGTATGAGAAATTCTGAAGCTCTTAAGTAGAACTGGGGCCAGTCCTCAAAAAGTAAAAGCCCGATTCCGTTTTCAAAGTAATGACTCTAAATGAAGAACATTGTGGAATCATTTTAGTGTGTGGTCCGGTACCTTCACTAAATTGACGAGCGCATTCTTACAATTCAAGTCTTCTAAATCAGTTCAATCTGTTTGTGGTCTCCCATATTCTTGAAATTGTTTGCGATATGATAATCTAAGGCATTGAACATGTTCCTGCATGTTTTTAGACTAAAATATTCATATGGTGAAGCATCTCATGCCTGAGTGTTGGACAAAACTAAAAATATATATATATATATGAAAAATATGAAAAAAAATTATATTAAATAATAATTTAATTTTTTTTTTTTTGCTTTGCACCTGTTTTCCCCATACTTTATAGGACTTATGGAAGAAAAGCTAATTAATAATTTGCATAAATTTCAATACTTCATACAGATTTATATTTTACCCTTGTGGGGACCTGAATTTTGGTCCCCATAGCATAACTGTGTAAACAGATCAATGTCCTTGTAAAGATAGGAATACAAACTCACACACACCTTTCTTCGGGGACAACTTCTTTATTTTACTTTAAAACTATCATTAAAAACATCTACGTAGGTTCATTGGATACTTTGTAGGTTTATTACTGGCTTAACCATTAAGACCGTATTCTTCAGAGTAACTAAGGAAATGTATCTGCCTTTTAAAAAAACAGGAATTGAGTTCCTGTTTCACCTCTAGTTTAAGTCATGATTACACAAAGCTGATTTTCTTTTTAACACCTTCATGATAAAAATTACTAGCTTGTGAGCATCAAAAGAGAAGTTGTGTTTGTTAACTACTGCCAGTAAAAGAAATGACAGGGCACAAAGCAGAGCCACTATCTGCAGGACCTCCATGCAGTTGAGAAAGTATGAGTCCATATGCTGGATTTTCAGTGAAGTCAACAAAAGTCACCTTTCCAAATGTTTTGTATTCAAAGAGATTAACAGATGGAGCTGGATCAAAATAAAACCCTGTCCAAGCTCCCACAGCAGAGCAGTACACACGAGAACAAAGGTTGGTTTTTGCAAAGATGCATTTTAATTAATACTGTATTTTCTGCATTATAGGACGCAATGTCAATGAATGGTTTATATTAGATTTTTTTTCACATATAAAACACACTGGACTGTAAGGCGTGTTAAACGAAACAATACAGTCTGATAAGTCAGTCAGCCGAACTTTATTAAACACGTTCACAATAACTCACATGTTAATGAGTCTATTCACAATAACTGCCAACCTTGTTGAGTTGTAACAAAATACACTCTTTTTCCACTAAATCAAAGGTTCGCATATTCATAATAACTGTAAAATTGTTCAGTTATGCAATTATATACACACATAAAATACAACACAATGCAATGTAGTACTTTAGTCCTTTTACACACACTGTAATATTATGGTATGTATAGTATGTTTTACTCCATACTGTGAGCACTGTGTACGATACAAATGGCTTCCAAGTCACTGAGCTGAGCACAACCAGAATGAATCCAGTGCTATGGATATAAAGTGCACTGTGGTTTTTTGAGAAAATTAAAGGCTTTTAAGTGTGCCTTATTGTCCGGAAAAAAAGGTACCTTAACATTATGTTATCATTGATGCAGATTTTGATGTGACCAGTATCCAAATACATTGTCTTTATTCTTGCTTTTGTATTTACACCTAGTGCTTTTAATGTCTTCTCATTCTCCTCATTGCAATCATACATCTGCTCCCCAGGGCAAAATCTGCACGAGTGGTAGGAAATCATGAAATAATGATTCACCATATTTGATACAATTTGTAAGTAGGGCTGGAACTAGGGTTGTCAAAAAAATCGATTTTAGATACTAAATCGATATTTACCTTGGTATCTAATTAGATACTAAGTTGCTGGAAAATCGATTTTTGTTTTTATGGCGCGTCGCCGCTTTTTTGTAGCGGGTAACGTTAAGAATTGTAAACAGGCATCAACGCGGTCAGCTCTGGCACAGCCGTAATGCCGGCGTGTAAGTTAAAGTCTCTTTTTTTCTCCAGCTGCCTCTGACAGCACACGGGATGACGCCAGTGCGACCACAGACCTATACACTATTTCTATAGGTCTGTGATTGGACCATCCGATGTAACTTTGCTTTTAAAGGCCTCCATATAGTCGAACGTTTATGCGCGCGGGCGGCAGCCAGGCGGTAGCGCATAGTATCACGTTACCACCACGGAGGCCACCGTGAGCATGTCAGCCTATCATTTTTGACGTGCGCGCTGCTAGTCCTGTATGGCAAGCCAAAGTGTTCACATAGCCACGCGTTGTCTTTATTATATCACGCGTTACAGAACGCGTTCTAGCATGCGCACTAGCGCGCTATCACGCGTTACAGGACGCGCTCTGGTACGCGCACTGGCGCGCACAATGGCACGCGTTCTAGAACGCGTACGCGTGATATAATAAAGACAACGCGTGGCTATGTGAACACTTTGGCTGCCATAGTCCCGCAAGGGGTCCGCGGTGGTCACATGATGCAATACGCTGCCACCCGCTCGACCATAAAGAGGCTTACAGTTAGCACTGCAGAAGGGCTTGAGCAAAAAGATAGGCTTACCCAGGGACGGACTGGCCATTGGGCAATGTGGGCAAATGCCACTGTGGCCGTTTGGTGATGCGGCCGCTCGCGGCTTTCGGCCACATCACCAAGCGGCCACAACAGGCGGCATCACAAACAAATAAATAAATGAAATATAAAGCGGGGCGGAGCGGCCGCATCATTAGGCAGCCGCAAATGATTAGGCTGAATGAATGAATGAATAAATAAATAAATAAATAAATAAATAAATAAATAAATAAAGCGGACCGGCTGCGTCGATAGGCGGCCGCAAATCAATAAATGAATAAATAAAAATAATAAAAAATTAATAAAGCGGAGCTGAAGGCGGCCACAAAAAAGAGGGGGGGAAAGCAAACAAACAAAACAGCCAGTTAACCCTGACAAATAATAGGCCTACTAAACTAAATAATAATAATGACATTTTTTTCCTATAAAGGACAAATAGCCTGAATTTATTGGCTGAATCTGGGAAAAGGGCAAATCTTGTGGAGTTATTCTCTAAAAAGCCTGTGCCCGACAATGTGCCCACAAATGTGGACTCTCTATCAAAATTGCCAGGGCCTCTTTTTGGTGCCAGTCTGCCACTGGGCCTACCTTAACTTGCCAAGAGATAGGCATGCATTTATTCTGCACCCACACTCACTACCTTTTTTTAGCAGTCCATGGAGGACATTTTAAAAGGAATCCCTCACATCTCCAGTATCGAAATTAGTATCGAGTATCGAGTATTATCCTTAGTATCGGTATCGAGTTGGAAATTTAGTATCGTGACAACCCTAGCTGGAACTACCAAACATTTTTGTAATTGAGTATTCTGTCGATTTTTTTTCCATCAATTAAATCAGATAAATTCCATTTTTGTTTAGTTAGCCTTCCATCGTTTCCTCAAAGATAAGGAACTTCAGCATGAATGGATCAAAAACATAAAGAGGGATCCTGGTCCATATTTGACGGCAATATAAGGATAATTATGTCCACTGAAATGCATTCGCTAGCACATTAAGCCAGGGGTCTCCAACCTGTTCCACAAAGGGCCGGTGTGGCTGCAGGTTTTTGTTCCAACCAACCAAGAGTTCACAGTTTGACCAATTGACTCTCTGAAGACTGAGATCAGTTGATTAATTGATTGAAGTCTGGTGTGTTGCTGCTTGGTTGGAACAAAAACCTGCAGCCACACCGGCCCTTTGTGGAACAGGTTGGAGACCCCTGCATTAAGCTTAGGTTACGTAAAGTAGCATCAATGATGAATAGCGCTAACAACCATCTGATCAACTTAGTGATGAAATAACACTACATTCTATACTGTATGTTATTTCAATGTTATGCTTCCCATTTTGTCGTTAGTGTGCCAATGGCTGTCAGTACTGATGATATGCTATGCCATTAGCCTGTGGCCTTCAACCCAGTTATTGTAGCCTTTCAGCAAGACAGCCCAGGGAATATTGCAGTCCTTACACGCCCATTTATCGACAGTTAACTCCGACATGATGGAGAGATTGGTGGTCCAAACTGCTGCCATGTTGGCAACCCAAATGTTCACTGAAGCTAGTGATTGACAATGCACTTCTGTTTAACTTGTGTACCCCTCAAGTGTAAAAATGGCAACCAGGTGAATAAATGGAGATTGGAGAAGGCTGAGATATTTTGAGGTGTGTGTCTGCCACATAATTACACTGCTTCAGTGACATCTTGGTACATTTGCTAAAAATAATTACAACACATAGGGCTACATCACAGCCTCTTTAAGGACAGCCTCGTCTCTTGCCATTCAGTCCCATTGTAGCGGCTTTTTGGCTGCAGTTCCACCAGAATTCCACTGGGGACAATACATGGAGTGCAAAATGAATGTTTCCCTATGGAGCTAGACGCTAAAATTGTCTATTTCACCTAATTGTCCCTGAGAGTGCACACATTTGAATGTAAAGTTCAATGTGCATTTAAGTTAAAAATTTACTGAATGAGTACAAATGTCCCTTTCATTCCTTACAGGTTGAGTTCTTGTTACCCACAACATGCTAGCATTCTGATAATGACCGCTAGCCAGCCCATGAGAGGATGGATTATGACCAGAGATACCACTTGATAGCTGGCCCATTACCAAGCCACCACAGAATATTAAGATTGACTTTTTTGCTTAAGTCCCCCCCACCACCACCATCTTTCCCTAATTGGGAAATAACAGTTAATAAAACACTTTCTAGCAAATGCAGCCTACTTACCTGTGTCAGTTGCAGCTCTGCTTTGGAACAAGAAGGCTTGTTGCTGTAACTTGTTGCCGTAAAGTGGTATCTCCGGCCGTAAGCTCTGTGTGACGTCATTTTAAATCTCTTTTTTAAGCAAATACGTGACTGTGAAAATCTCAAACTCAGCACTGGGTATTTTCCTCTACAATCTCTTTCAAAAACAAGGTTCAAATTACTAGTGCAAAAAATTATATGCTTAGTTAAGGGCACTTTTTGAGGTCTAGCTCCATAGGACTCCATTCATTCTGGACTCCACAATCGAGCACCCCCCATAGAAATAGAATGAACTCCAACCAAACTGACTGGAAATATGCCACAAGTGTCACTTCTGTCTATATTAGACATTCTGTGGCTACATTCTAACAGGCGCTTGTGTTCACCAGTTAGCAATCCCTTAGTAATACGTAGAAGTTCCAAGGCTTCTTCAGAAAGTGTTGTTCATGGGTATGCTTTCAATTCAAATTTTGCAGCACTGATAAGCACTGCAGTGGTAAGCCAATGCTATTTTGCATTGCACTGTATTGTCTTCCTTATGCATCTTGAAATGGTCCCACACTTTTGACATTTTGTTTATACATGTCACTAATTTTCATCATTTTCACTGGCAGTTGAGTGTATTGCGCCGTCACAGCCCATGATACCAGAGGTGCCAGTGATACGATAGCAACATGAACTTTCACATGAATTAAACAAATCTTTGAGGCAGTGAATCTGCCTTAAACATTTTTTGTACTTAAATTACCAGATTTTAATGACCTTCTTCCTTTTAATCAACTTCTTAATGAACTTCTTCCTCTACAAAACTACCGCTACTCTGGTGTCCGCCATGATGGTCACTGTCTTGATTATGAATGAATGTTGCATGTGAAGCTGCTATTTGTTCCGGTCATGTGGTTGTGATGTAGATCCTAGGTGTGAACAAATCCATTTTACTCGTCCAGATGGAGAACTCAATGGCACCGTTGCCAGATCTTTCCACTGTGGAACCCGTTCTCAAAAGATATTGTTTTGGGGTACCCAAAACTCCGGTGCCATGAGGGCAAAATGAGAACAAACTTTATCAGATTCACTAGAAAATGTTGCTGTCTGGATGGGGCCTCAGTGTGTTTTGTTAATTTCTGTCAGACTAAGTAGTAATTTGCTGGAATATAATTTGCTGGTTCTGTAGTCGACGAGAATGATGGATGGACAAGCAAGGGGAAAAGGGGGGATGGGAGGAGAGAGAGAGCAAGCGAGAGAGAGACACAGAGAGAGAGAGAAAGAAAGAGAGAGAGAGAGAGAGAGAGAGAAAGAAAGAGAGAGAGAGAAAGCAGCTGAGCCTCCAAACTAAATGAGATTCTCCACAGCTCCAGTGAAAACACATGCAGGGGGGGGCGCTGGAGGTGGCAGATTAGACCGACATGTTATGTGAGAAGTAAAAGATCTATTGAAGCGCTCTCATACTGCTCATACTCTCTCTTTCACCACAGAAAACATATGTCTTCTAGATCATTAAAGTACTAGTAGGTTTATGTAATGGCTATCGCTTTTAAATATTTCAGCATTGTTTTTGTTTAATCACTACCCATTAGGCTAGGGCTACATTCAGATGACAGGCCTTAATGCACAATTCAGATTTTTGTGTGAAATCAGATTTTTTTGTGTACTCGTTCATTCTTGCGTGTAAACATAATGCTACCCTGAAGTGACATATTACGTGACATATCTGGAAGGCTTAGAAGCCATCAGTTGCTATGGGCAACAGCATAGTACCGATATGCAGATATACATCAAGGTTTACAATATTTTTTAAAATTGATAAGATGGTGGGGAAAGGAGAGGTTCCCATCAGGAAACTCAACATGACTTGACTGCAAAGGTATTTAGCGAACATCAGAGATATAATGGACATGACTATGTTATGAGCTACCGGTGTTCACCAGTACCAACTGGTCTGTGGCCCCTGGAGCTACATGCAGTTAGTTCACCATCTCTTGTTTTTGGCTTAAGTTACTACACAGTGGAAGAAGTCCTTTAAACAGCTACAAACTATTTTTCTGTGGCTGGATTCAAGGTTTGGTGATCTACAGCCTGATGACTGTGAAAACACTGTGGTGAGGTCAAAGGTCAGCCTGTGGATAGTGACATGTTTATATTTGTATGGGAACTGCAAATGCATTAAACTAGCCAGAAACTCAAAATATAGTACCTCTGGATTTCCATGTTTACTGTGCTAATTATGGGAGTAACTGGAAATGTTAGATACATGCAACCTGGTCATTCAGACTGGAGTCGCATTGCAAAACATCACATACATATCAGATTTAGGACCACATATGTGGCCTGGGTCAGATTTGAGTCATTCAGACTGTCTTTAACAGATCAGATACAGGTCAAATGGAAGCAAAAATCAGATTTGGGCCACATTTGCCTGAACTATGAACATAGCCTAAATCACTAATGTTATGAAGATCTCCATCAGAGATGCAAAACTCAGAGGCGGAAAATGAAATAATCCAAAACCATACTATCACACGTCTACAGTTATCTGTACATATGTTAGCATAGACTCAGATTGTGAAATCAATGACAAATGTTTCCAAACTGCAACAATGTTTTGTTTAGTGGAAAACAAAAGTGGATTCCCATCAGATAGAATTGGTGTTGATTAATTATTACTAGAATGTTGTTCTACTTTTTCTATGGGATTTCATTATCAAGTTTTCAACCTTTCAAATATGAGTACATGAGATTCACCGATTACCATATTTTCTGGACTATAAGCCGCATCTGCTGTATTTTTTTATTTGTATTTTTTAAAAAGAACACACAAGCCACACCAGGTTATAAGCTGCAGATATATATGTTGAAAACTCAGATATTTACTGCATGTACAGAAACATTTTGAACTGTAAGTGTAGCTACATGTCTGTACCTGAACAGATTTTTCCTAACAGTGCCTTTTTACACAGCAGCAACTTTGATGATTAAAATGAAACAGAACCAAGAGAAAAATAACCAGTATTTCCCAGCAAGTAACCAGTAAGTTCAGGCCACCTGCTTTTATGTCTTCTGAAAGCTTTTTTTTCGACTTTTGGCATTGTATGAGCTCTTCCCACTGCGACCTCCAACGTCTCCCCATACATTCATTGATACTCATCTTGCATGCAGCAGCGTAGTTTCCTTCCTGGGTAGCAAGATCCACTTGCTATCCAACTTAAAACATGCATCATACGAACGTCTTCGTGTGGGTTCCATGATGAAGGGGTGAGAATTTGAAAATAATTAACAGTTGCTAATTTGTTGTCCGTGTTCTATCAGCTAAAGAAAATGTACCATATTCTTCTTTGCATTGATTTTTCTTAGTAGTTTGGATTCTAATTCCAGTTAGAGCGTCCCTAGTGGTGGAAGAAAATTCCAACGAAAAGCTGCACCTTTGTATAAGCCTCATGGTTCAAAACATATGAAAAAAGTAGCGGCTTTGAGTCCAGAAAATACAGTAGTCACATAAGACATTTTGGAAGCTATAAGTATGGTCAGGCTTCAACTGGATGTACTGACTTTTGAGGGAAATCGTTTTCTCAGACAAGACAAAACATTTTTAAAAAAGGAAGGTTTAAAATTGCACATATTTGCCATTCAGTTCAAGAATTATATTACTTCGCAGTTTTCCCTAGGTTTTAATGCTACTTCGGTGCTGTGGTTATAGTCTGGGGTTGATAGGTCCAATCTAGAATCAAGGATTCAAGATCTAAAAAACATTTTCTCATATTATAAGCCATCAAAATATGGACTATTATAAGGTGAATGTACTGAAAAATGTTTAAGTCAGAATTTCTTGTTTGAAAAAAATTGGTAATGAAGATGACACTGGAGACAGCATCTTCATAATATCTCATGGCGGATGCGATTTAAAAGAACAACAACTATATTATCAAAAAGATGTAAATATTTAGTGATGCTGCTGAATCTGTCTGAGCTTTAGATGTAATTCAAAACCCAAGGCCCTTAGGTTTCTAAAACATGCATGTCTGCTGTCTCTCTGATCTATTTTATTGTTTCTAAAATAATCAAACACACACAAGCTGCCAGTGACCCCGGATCAGCTGTAAACGCACACCTGTTTGCATGCTAGCGCTCAGGCTGGGAGCTGCCGAATGCAGTAGAGCCATAATGAAAGGAAACAGGTAGCAGAGGCCCGTTTGATGAGGCCACACAGGTTGGGACTGGCCAGTGGCCAAGCAACCCTGAAAGGGTTGTTTTTACCTGCCAGGAGGAGAAGCACTGAACATTCAACCAGCTCTAGTTTCTTTACAAACTAAAAACAGATTTTCTGCTCTGCACCATCACCTCTGTGATGGCGTATTCTCTAGAATTCAGGCTGTATTCTTCATCTTTTTTTTTCTTGGTTATTTCACAAACCACAGTCTCTTCTCTGCTATAATTTGCCTCCCATTCTTGTGTGCTGGTTCCTTTTTTTAGAGTAAAGTTAGAATGCATTAAAAGATAAATTCCAATTAATTGGGACAGGAGGGAGGTGCTTTAAAATTTACCAGTACCACAGATGTTGGCACAGATACTTAAGTACAACATCAGAAATACTGACTTTAAAGTGCCTAAAAAAGGCCACCTTTTTATTTATAAATTGAATGATGGTCAAGCCAGTTGGTGCTGATAAACTCATGGTGAGTGAAATGGAAATCATTGCAATGAAAGAGGACATGTGATTGTAGTGTAAAGATATTTTTGTCTGGAAGGGTCTGACAACTGGTTAATATTCCTGACTACAAGTACACCATAAGATAAAAGAGCACTCCAAGAAAACATTTTTGAGATGCATAAGCCAGGGGACAGATAAAAAGCAACTACAACAAGAATATATTTTTATAATTTAAAGGGGGTGGTTTGCACAAAATATCAAAAACAAAAGTTTGGAGTTATATTATTTACGTGGTATTCTATTATTTTACTGGTGCAGCCACTGGAAATCAAATGGGGCTGACTGTGGCCCTGAAAATACCTCTGATCTAAAACATGCAGGAAAACGGCACTCTAGGTCTAGTGATTTAAAGCTGTCATCCCATGGTTATTTCATTAACATTGCTATATTGTCCATTGTTATTGAATACATTGTGTGTTGGTTCTATTTTTTTTTTTTTAAACATCCGGATTGCTTTGTTTCCAGCTGTTTTTGCACGGTAGAAAAATGACTTGAGGTCGAACAACAGAGTTTACTGGTACTTCCTCATACATGTCCATGGCGCTGTCACGAGGTGTATCTTAATTGGCTCAGAATGTGTGAAGGAACACCCCCCCCCCCACCCCCCCTCGCTGTGTATGTATTTGCCTTTACCTAACCCAAGTAACATCCAACTAGGTTTGCTTGTTCTGAAAACATGCAGGGAAAAAAACAAGGCTTTATTTCCACAGAGAGGACATGAACCAGTTTGATCCACCATTTTTTCCAGTTTGTGCAACAGCTACTGTGGCTCTGTCTTCTCTTGTAGATGCTAAAGCTAATTCTACTTCAGATTCGCTGACGGGGATGGGCTTAACCCCCACGTGGGTGATGCTAAAGTCTGTCTAACATCAGACAGGCCGGCTTTTTCTGTGTCCCTGGTTCCTCTTGTTGTTTTCTGTAAATGTGGTAAGCAGCCAGTGGAGGTGACAAACCACTTTCAAAGGCAGCATGTGTTGGTAACTCAGGGTGACTCATCACATTCCAAAAGGAGGGGGGAAAAGTGGTGTTCAGCGGAATGAAACCTTTAAACAAATCCTGTAAGAAAACATTTTTATTCCATTATTTATCTATCAAAAATGGTAGAGTGATATATATATATATATATGACCTACCTGAAGGGAATATCACAGATGTGCAGGAAAGTTACAAATACCTAGGGATCCCACAGACAAATGGTAATCATGAGGAGGCAGCTCGGAAGTCAGCCACAGCCAAATACCTACAGAGGGTAAGGCAGGTCCTGAAAAGTCAGCTGAACGGCAAAAATAAGATCCAGGCCATTAACACCTATGCCCTGCCAGTAATCAGATACCCAGCTGGGATAATATCCTGGCCACTGGAAGAGATACAAGCCACTGATATCAAGACAAGGAAACTCCTTACCATGCATGGAGGGTTCCACCCCAAGTCCAGTGTCCTGAGGCTGTACACTAAGCGAAAGGAAGGGGGCCGAGGACTAGTAAGTGTCAGAACTACTGTCCAGGAGGAAACGGCGAACCTCCAGGAATACATCAAGAAAATGGCCCCCAATGACCAACTGCTAAGTGAATGCCTCAGGCAACAGAAGCCCAGTAAGGTCGAGGAAGCAGAGGGGCTATCATGGAAGGACAAACCCTTGCATGGCGTGTACCATCGGCAAATTGAGGAAGCGGCTGATATGGAAAAGACATACCAGTGGCTGGAAAAGGCTGGACTAAAGGACAGCACAGAGGCACTACTCATGGCTGCACAAGAACAAGCCCTGAACACCACAGCAATAGAGGCCGGGGTCTACCACATAAGACAGGACCCCAGGTGTAGGCTGTGTAGAGAAGCCCCTGAAACAGTCCAGCACATCACAGCAGGGTGTAAGATGCTGGCAGGCAAGGCATACATGGAGAGGCATAACCAGGTAGCGGGCATACTGTACAGGAACATCTGTAAAGAGTATGGACTGGAGGTCCCAGGGTCAAGATGGGAGAACCCCCCAAAGGTGACAGAGAACAAACAGGCCAAGATCCTGTGGGACTTCCAGATCCGGACTGACAAGATGGTGATGGCCAATCAGCCTGACATGGTGGTGGTGGATAAACATGAGAAGACAGTGGTGGTGATAGATGTAGCAGCCCTCAGTGATAGCAACATCAGAAAGAAAGAACATGAGAAGCTTGAGAAATACCAAGGGCTGAAAGAGGAGTTAGAGAAAATGTGGAGTGTGAAGGCAACAGTGGTACCAGTAGTGATCGGAGCACTAGGGGCAGTGACCCCCAAGCTGGGAGAATGGCTCCAGCAGATACCAGGAACAACATCAGAATTCTCTCTACAAAAGAGCGCATTGCTAGGAACAGCTAAGGTCCTGCGCAGTACCCTCAGGCTCCCAGGCCTCTGATAGAGGACCCGAGTCTGAAGGAGACACCGCCCACGTGGTCTTGTGTATCTGTATCGGCGTGTTGCGTTAGCCAATTTGCTCTTTTTGCCCCTGCCAACCCATCATAAAGTGAACCATGAGCCAGGGGCCTGAACTCGTCGTAACGTGATGAGTGCATGGGTTCAATATTCTACACAGGGTTAGGGTTAGGCAAAGTATACAGCATGTCTACTGATGTCCACATTGAAAAAAAAGATTATTTTAGTGTAGTATATTTATCAGGTTAACTAACACATATTTTTGGTTTCTACTTGGAAGTAAAGAAGATTTTCTGACATGTTATCATCTGACAGAAAAACAAAAAATCAGTATCTTCTCAAAGTATCAACTTAGAAATACCGATGGCTTGTGTCAGAGCCTGATGCAAAAAAAATCAGTATCTGCCCTGAAAAATCAATATTGGTTAATCACTAATCTTGACTATATGATTATTGTAATTGTTTTTCACTAGATTTATTTAATCATTTAATAACCAAATCAATAATTTAATATATTAAATTTATTGATCAAAATCCCTACCACAATTGCCTCAAGATTTATATTACAATGGAGACATTTCTTATGCAACAAAATGTCTGATCATAATCGTTGGATGCTTTCTTCTTATCTGATAAATAAAAAACTGCTCAATATATAAGTCATCCATAGTACTATATTACCCACCCCTTATACCTGGATTTGAAGGACAATAATTTGTTCTTCCAACAAAGATATTGCCTCAACACTAGTCAAATAAAATTAATAAAAACAAAGATAAACCAGATAATGTAATTCAACGATTCAATCTTTGGATACATGACAGGCTTTAAAATCTAAATCTATAAATCAGTTGGTTTGTTAAGCAGTTTTTGTGTGTAAATTGCACTAAAGGATGCCCTCGTAGTTAGGGGTGTTGGAAACTATCGGTTCTAAAATATATTGTGTTATTTCATTTCATGATACTGTAATGATATTGAAAAGTACTGTATCGATATTTTTCAGGTATTTTTTCAAATGCAGATATGGTGGAGGTAATTTTTTTTCCCTTTATTTTATTATTATGAATAATGATTACAATAATAATAATAATAATAATAAACACTGTTTTATTAAAATCATGGTTATTTGAAGCATCCTAAAAGCACGTTTTTGGTGTGACAGGCAGACTTTAGGTTCCTTTATTGGGATTGTACAAAATAATATTGAGCAGGATATTAATATATAATGTGTGGAAAACAATTTGATTATAGCATCAGATCTTACATTTGTGCATATTTCTCGTGGAATTGAATTCTTCCAGGGGAAAAAATAATGAAGTTGCCTTGTTAACAGTATCATGATATATTGATATATTGTTTTGTGATATAGTATTGTAATTTGTATCTTATTGCCAGATTTTTTACAACACACACCCCTTTCATAGTAATTAAACACCCGGGACCAAGGTCACCAGACAAACACATTCAAATGAATATTTACAGTGTTGATACCCTGATGACATGTTGTCATCCCACCCACATACAAAATAAATACATAATACAGCTCCATGTATGTGATAGCAGGGCTAATATCTGCTGTACTTTACCTGGTTGTTTTGAAGGGGTAAACGGTAATGCAGTTCTTTTGCGTCTCAAGGGACAGAGAGATGGTGAAGCTAATAATGTTGTGCCAAGTAGTTTCTGCAAAGGTTGTGCTGGATGTGTGTATTTGTGTGTGGGTGTGCGGAGGTTGTGCAGGCAGCTGGGGGGGTTGTTGGGGGGTTGCACACTACCTGGCCATTATATAAAGCTCCCACTCTCAGCTAGCGGGCTCTATACTGAGTGCCAGCTCCCTCCCCATCCTCCATCCCTCTTTGTCCTCCCATCCCCCAGCTCTTAGCCTTCCAGCTTCTCTGACTCGGGCTTAACTCTGAAATACCTCCGCTGTTTGTTTTCTCTCTCTGTGGTATCAAAATTACAGTGTGCATTGTGCATCAAACAAAAGGCCAGGTCTAAGACGAAAATGTGGAGCAGACCCATACTTCTCCAAGGCCACAGCTAGACTGGGTCCATAAAAGCCACTTTCAGACTGTCGGGCCAACATAGGGCTACTGGGCAGCTGTGGCTCAGTTGGTAGAGCCGGCCACCCAATGATTAAAGGGTCAGTGGTCCACATCCTTGCTCTGGCTGTCCACATGTCGAAGTGTCCTTGGGCAAGAAACTAAACCCTAAATTAGGCTCCCAGTAGGTCTGGCAGAACCTTGCATGGCTACCAACTGAGCTGTGGCTCAGTTGGTAGAGTGCCATATACTCTTTAGGGGGCGGAGGGGGTGAATTAGCGAGAGCGCATCTTGGAAGTGACGGATCAGCTGATCAGTCAGAGGAAGAGCGCATCTATGTGATTCGGATTGGAGAAAAGGTAGACTTATGATGGTAGTTTCAGATAACTCATCATTTTTAAAAGTTAAATAGATATTCGCCAGCTAACGTTACGTAACATAACAGCTTAACTTAATTGTGTGCAGTTGAAACTAAATAGGGGTGGGAGAAAAAATCAATTCACATATGTATCGGGATTTTTTTGTTTTATGATTTTTAAATATATTTTTTTGTTCTAAATTCGATTTTTCCCCATATTTAAATTATTCATTTTAAGCCGGGTGGGGAAAAAAACTACTGCTTGTAAGAACTTAGACGAAGTCACTCAGACGACAGCTAGCTTAATATCATATTAGCTTCAACAATACACCAGCGTTAAACATTAACTTATGCGCAGATAAAATATACACTGTGCTAATATCCTTTCCAACTGTATTGTGGCATTTACACATAGTAATACACCAGGAGTATATGAATTAAGAGTTGGGAAAAAGAGGGTGCTTAGCTAATTCTAAACACAGAGGTGGTGTGTTCAGGACCGCCATAACATCTCTGGTGCGTTCAACAGCGCGGGATATCTGAAACCTTCAAGAAAATTAGTTGTTCGTGAATAAATATAGCTAAACAATCTACAACTATTAAAGTGTGTGGGCTTTCTAAAAGAAGGGAAGAGCAGAGCTGGACATGTACACTTAAAGTATGTTCATTTAAAGGCTCCTGTTTGTGTTGTGTGCAGATAATTGAAGCAGTTTACTTCCCAAAGTCTGGTTCAAATATATTACTGCTCAATAAATCGGGAATATTGCGAATATCCAAGAATCGCAAGTTAAATCGAATCGGCACCCAAAAAATCGAATCGACATGAGATCATGTCGTCCCAGCCCTAGAAACTAAGCTAATTTATAATATAGCATTACACTAATATCTACACGAGATAATGCTGGCTCTATTTTCATGAGTTTATTTCTCAAAAAAGAGATTGTCATAGGTTATGTTCACAACGTGAGTGTAAACGTAAATGTTTTATGTAATCATATAAGACAAGTAACATTAGTCAGGGAGGAGCAGTGGAAGAAAGTGAAGGACGGGAGAGTGGAGGGAGCAGGTGAGGAAGGTGAATGAAGAAGAGGTATAAAGGTAAAACTGTCAGACTGGGACCCTAAATGGGTGAAGAAAACAGCAGATTCCATTCACCATACAGACAATGGTGAGTGTTTAAGTTTTTTCCCTTACTAATTTGCATAATATAGCTACATACCAATATGTCTTTTAAATCAAATCAATTCAATGTCCCCATAGGAATGTTCTGGATGCTACTCAGTATCAATAGGCCAAGCCTGGCGGAATTTGATTACCAAAGAGCCTTAGAACTTTTCTACAAAACCCCTAGAATGATAACGGGTGCTCTCTAGGTTGGGTGCAAACTTTGTCACTGAGCTATTTATTTCCATTTGTATTATAATAATAATAATAATAATAATAATAATAATAATAATAATAATAATAATAATAATAATAATAATATTATTATTATTATTATTATTATTATTATTATTATTATTATTATTATTATTACAATTTAGCTTGAATGATTTTTTATTTGTTTTCATTATACCATTTGGTTGTTAAAAGTCTAATAAATCAGTTCTAGAAATAAAATCTGCAATGAAGTGTCATTTGTTTACGCCACCACGGCTCTCCGGCACACCTGCCCCCGCTGCTGAAAAAAATCTGAGAGGAAACACTGCTTCCCATATTTTGACTTGATGGACAGTGTGATGGGACATCTGCCCTGCCAGGTGAGTAGTGGGAACACCACAGATGTCCAGGAGCTTGACACAGATGTGCCACAGATCAAAGAATCTGGTTCAGAGATGGAATTGTCATTTCCCAATTTGGACCTGACCTGTTACCCTCTTTAGTTTCTGCTAGGGGTGTGACGAGACACTCAGCTCAAAAGATGAGACGAGACACGAGATTGGGTTCACGGGATCGAGACAAGACAAGATTTTAATAAAACTAAATTACAAATTATATGAATGGACAACAGACTTTTATTTAACTGCACATGGATTTTATAACTCTGTGTTAACTTTTAATGAACTTTTTCCTCTATAAATTGAAACTAAAATAAAATGTTATAAAAGTTAAAATAAAATAAATAAAATTATACATTTCTCATTTTTCAAGTGCAAACAATATGTGCAAAACACACAGTTTTTCTTGGTCAACACAGGCTGCAAATAGTGCAAACAGAACGTGACCAAGTATGTCACTGACAAGTATGCCACTTCTTCCTCTGCAAATTGAAACTAAAATAAAAGGTTCATTCATTATCTGAACCCGCTTTATCCTCACTAGGGTCGCGGGGGTCACTGGGGGCCTAATCCAGCTACAATGGGCGAAGGCGGGGTACACCCTGTATGAGACGCCAGTTCATCGCAGGGCTGACATACATAGACAAACAATCACTCTCACATTCACACTTATGGCCAATTTTAGATTAACCAATTAACCTATCAGTGCATGTCTTTGGATGGTGGGAGGAAACCGGAGTGCCCAGCGAAAACCCACGCGGACACAGGGAGGACATGCAAACTCCGCACAGAAAGGTCTGGTGTGGGATTCGAACCAGGGTCCTTCTTGCTGTGAGGCATGAGTGCTAACCACTGCACCACCGTGCCGCCAAAATAAAAGGTTATGAAAGTTAAAATAAAATAAAATAAATAAAATTATATATTTCTCCTTTTTTCAAATCAAATCTGGCGCTTGACTGTGGAAGTTGAGATGTGAATGTGTTTGTCAGCGTTGTGTGGTTTGTTGGTGTTTTCTTGGCAGGTGCAGTTATTGATTTAAGTACTGAGCTGTGGTGCTGGAAATGTCCCTGCGTTGTGCTCATATTAGCCGCACTCTACAGCATTGTTTGCATACAGTGTCTGCATATTGTCCGTGTCTTATCAGTCACTCTCTTGCCATTTATCATTTCTGCTGGGAACCCAAAATGCTGCCAAACAAACGATTTGAAAGGGGTGGGGGCATCGTCAATAATAAAACCTGTGTTTTCCAACATCATTCTGGCTGCTTAATGGATAACAAATCTCATGAGACACAATTTTAACGTGATGAGAAATCTCGCCAAATTACATCTTGCAAAATCTCGTCACACCCCTAGTTTCTACCCAGCGTATTTAACTGTAGCTAGCTAGCATGCTATAAGTGACTTTCTGCTAATATATTTGTTCTTCTTTCTTTGGTGTTAGCCTGTTCCATTACATCACCTAATAGATAGCATATAATGGGCTCTTTTGTTTACTATGATGTCCTTTATCTTCTACTGAATTTCCCGCCTATCCTGGTTGAAAATTAAAGTAACATTTTCCCAAACGGGGTTGTGACCCAACAATAGCCCAACATGTGAAAACAACTGGTCTTAGGGCTTGCGGACCTCGGCTATAAGCTCCGAGGTGGCCTGCTATTGGTTCGGCCCAGCCTGACTCGACAGTCTGAAAAGGGCTAATTATTACTTTTAATAAAGCCAAATGTTATGCCACTGCACATGAAGATACAGAGGTGAATCCCTGCATGACACAACCAACATGAATAACACAGTCCTTTTGCTACGTATGTGCACAAAGACACTTGGCAGCAAGACCCTGTCAAAGGACTGCAACTGCAATGTATAAATGTACAAAACAGGAAAACACCTGTTGGATTACCTGACCTCACTTCTGTTCTAAAGGGAGAGAGAAAGGCAGTGAGAACAGAGAGACAAGATGCCACTAATGTTGGGCAATGTGTTCAAAATATTATCATTAAAATGTTCATATAAGCCAATATCAGTGTTGTTCAATCCTGCTGTCTCCTAATTTTCAAATGGGGTCACCTGAAATTTCTAGTAATTGATCATATATATAATTTGCTGAGCTGGGAGACAATCACAATACATAAAAGACATGAAAAAATTCTGAAGCTAAAACTGAAGCACTTGCCTTATCTTTCAAATGTGCATTGTAGCCAGTTTAAGATGCTGTAGCACTTTCATAATTTACAGTTTGAGTTATTGTTTGTTCAGTATTAATTGTCAGCCTTGTAAATACAAACTGGACTGACTGTACATATCCTAACCAAGGAAAACAATATTCTCAATAATCTACACCTGGCTTTTCTGCCTTCGTCCATAATAATATACATTATATTGACTAAATGTTGCTTAAAATTAACATTCATTTGCAACATAGTATAGAAAACTATTATACGATCAAAATTAAATGAATTTGAACAAAAAAGTCTCTGTTTTGAATGTCTGGGTTCACCAGCAAATTCTGATGCTAAAACGGGTTCACAGGTGAAAACGCGAAGGGAAATGCTGGCCCATATCAATAGTTGGCATTATAAATGTCAAGTCTTTTTTTCAAAGGGCTGGGAAATGTTATCACCAAGTATTTGTCCTGCTCTAAACTAATGTTGGTTGTTAGTATTTTAAACTACTATTTATGGTCTCTACACAGGGCTCTACAGTGCACCCATTTCACTCGCATTTGCAAGCAAATATTTCAGCATGCGAACGAGGAAAACAAAACAGTCACACATGTGCGAGTGCTTTTTGCAGCACACAATAAGGCACACAGACCTGAGGAGCTAATGAAAGCCTACTAGAAATGAATTAAAACTGCGCAAGCAGCTCCGCATAGTCAAGACCAGACATGTCCAAAGTCCGGCCCCCGGGCCAATTGCGGCCCGTGGACAAATTTTTACCGGCCCGCGGCCTCTATCATGAAATCAATAATATGCGGCCCGCCAGCACTGTTGACCACAGTATAAAATACATGTGTACAAAAAGCTATTTTTCATTTCACCAGAAGATGGCAGTAGCCCTGTGGCCGCACTCTGGCCGCCGTGACCCTTGGCCTTGCGTGATCATTTCAGCCCAGCCCATTTCTAACATGACGACTGTAAGCAAAAAAAGGAAAGTTGACCGCGAGGGCCGCCGCTTCCAGGACAAGTGGAAATTTGAGTATTTTTTCACTGAAATACGAAACAACTGTGTCTGCCTAATTTGCCAAGAGACTGTGGCTGTTTTCAAGGAATTCAACATCAAGAGGCACTACCAGACGAAACATGCTAGCTACGACAAGCTAACTGGGAACGAACGCGGTGAAAAAGTGAAGCAACTGGAAGCTGTTTTAACGGCACAGCAAAGCTTTTTCACAAGAGCCCGTGAATCAAATGAAAATGCCACAAAGTCAAGCTACGAAGTGGCAACGCTGATTGCAAAGCACTGCAAACCTTTCACTGAGGGTGAATTTATTAAAGACTGTGTAATGAAAATGGTTGAGAAAATTTGTCCCGCGAAGAAGCAAGAGTTTGCCAATATTTGCCTGGCTCGTAATACTGTGGTACGGAGAATTGAAGACGTTTCATTAGATATTAAGAGACAGTTAGAGGCAAAAGGAACTGAGTTTGACTTTTTCTCGTTAGCGTGCGATGAAAGCACGGATGCGTCCGACACCGCTCAGTTACTGATCTTTTTAAGAGGAGTGGACAATGACATGAACGTGAGTGAAGAGCTTCTGGACCTCCAGAGTCTGAAGGGCCAAACAAGAGGAACGGATTTATTTGTTTCTGTTTGTTCCACCGTAGATGACATGAAACTACAGTGGAATAAAGTCACCGGGATTATTACGGACGGCGCACCTGCCATGGCTGGCGAGCGGAGTGGATTATCAAGCCTTGTCTGTAACAAAGTCAGCGAAGAAGGAGGCAGCGCTATTAAACTCCACTGTATTATTCATCAAGAAGTTCTCTGTGCCAAATATATGAAGTATGATAATGTTATGAAACCGGTGATAAAGACTATTAATTATATTCGCTCCAAAGCGCTGTGCCACCGCCAGTTTCAACAGTTTCTTCTCGACATCCAGGCTGAATACGGAGATGTTTTGTATCACACCGACGTAAGGTGGCTCAGTCGGGGGTCCGCGCTGCAGCGCTTCTTCTCTCTCAGGGAGGAAATTGGACAATTCTTGACTAAAAAGGGACAACCCATGCCACAATTAAATGATCCTGTTTGGCTGGCTGATTTGGGATTTTTAGTTGACATAACGCGACATCTGAATGCGCTGAACACAAGCCTTCAAGGGCAAAATGCAGTGGTAAGCCAACTGTATTCACACATCAAAGCCTTTCGGACCAAGCTGCTACTTTTCCAAAGACACCTGTCACAGGCGCAGCCCAATACCGCACATTTCCCGTCGCTGCAGGAAATTGTGACCAGTTTCCCACAGATCAATATCATTGCGCAAATGACAAAGTATGCAGCAGACATCTCATCTCTGGTTGAGGAGTTTCAGCAGCGCTTTCTGGACTTTGCAGCTATTGAAAAGGAGATCACGCTTTTTTCCTCTCCTTTCTCCGTGGACCCTGATGACGCTCCAGACCACCTGCAACTGGAGCTCATTGAGCTGCAGTGTGATGCCGAGCATCGCAGTCGGCACCAACAGCTCCCTCTTGTCAACTTCTACCGCCAGCTGGATGAAGGCAGGTTCCAAGCAATTCGGACATTTGCTAAGAAAATGCTGAGCTTGTTTGGCTCCACATACATGTGCGAGAAGACATTCTCCGTTATGAACATTAACAAGAGCCGCATGAGGACGAGACTGAGTGACTCTCACCTGCGTGACGTCTTGCGCATCAAAACCACTGCTCTTGAGCCAGACCTGGACTACATACTGCAGTCAAGATCCCAGTATCACCCTTCACATTAGTGCAGGCAAGATATTTGTTAAGTCCTCTGAGTTGAATAAATTCTTAAATCTCAGTTAATTAATTTTTTTGTGATGGTCAAAATCACAGTTTGAATATGCAGTGATCATTGTTTTGTTTTCAGCACTGTTCCTACAGTGAGCATATAATAGTGAATAATATGTAATGTTTCACATGAACTTAGATATCCTTGATAGTTTTCTTAATTTTTTGTGGTTTGTGATTTCGGTAAAAACCTAAATGTAAAAAAAAATGTAAAAGTAAAAGTATGCCATTTGTAATTAAAAAAAATCCCAAAAAGTTAATTTGTATTTAATGTTAATGGTTCAAAGAATGTCAGGCTAAATAGTCGGCCCCCACACATTTTCACCTTACCAAATCTGGCCCTCTTTGCAAAAAGTTTGGACACCCCTGGTCAAGACGAACACGGCACATATTGAAAGGATTAACCCTTTAACTCCTGATGCGCCAGCGCTGACACGTTCTGAGTGGATGGTTTAGTTTAAAAATTCAGACAAATTGAAGTGTTTTTTAACTGTTATTTTACTGAGAATTTTGTTCATGGAACTGATGTACAGGTGTCGAAAAGCAAGTGATTAAGAAAAAGAAAAAGCCCAAACTAAAACTACTGGAACCAAATTACAACACTAGTTATTTATTCCTTTTTTTTTTTACTTCATTTTGGGTTTTGTGGGTTTTTGTTTTTTGCTCTTTTTTCCACGTTATTTCTTATTTTGTGAATATATTAGTTTCTGTTGATGCTGCTTATTTTGTTTATTTTTCTGTTTTTTTTTATTTTATTATTTTTCTTTAATTGTGTTCCGTTAGTGTCTTACTTTGTTCATGTTACATATTATTTTGTTTGTTTATTATTCATTTTTGTTCATTTTACTGATCACTTTGACTGTTTTTTGTTCATTGTGTTGCTAATTTTATCTTATTTTATTTTTTACTGTGTCTCAGTCTCAGGAGTTAAAGGGTTAATCATTCTAAAATGTATCTAATAACAAGGCAGCCAATACAACGTTCTAAAATGTATCAAAGGACAAAGCATCCCATAATACAAAGTTATGTTATGGTCTGCTCTAAATTAACACAAATGACAGCAGTCATTCAAGAATGTTGGTATCTGTGCATAAGTACTGCACTGTAAATAAATAAACATTTAAAACTAAAACCTACTTGTGCCCCTATTTTTTGTGTGCTCCTCAATTTTTTAACTTAGGGGCACGTGTGCTCCTGGAAAAAAAAGTTTGTGTAGAGCCCTGTCTGAGCAGATAGATTTCATTAATCAAGAGAAGACATTTCCAAACAATTAGAAGGATAAAATCAGTTTACATTAAAGCTTTTCCCAATACAACTTTTTCACTTCTGATATTGCAGCCTTGAGTATTGGCTGATACCAATATCAATCCGATACAATATCGGCACTAATCATACATATATTTATGACTTATTTTGTAGTATGGAAGTGAGAAAAGTTTGATCAAGTGATGTCACTCAAACAGAAAACAATAGTCAGCAACAGTGAATCTGAGAAAAACTGACTCATTTATTATTAACCAATTAGTTACATACATGTTAACCAATAACATAATATATACAGTTTTCTACAAGTAAATAACAAATAAAAAATAATTAGAAGTTTCTGAAAAATAACCTAAATAAATCCAATAAAAACAAATACTTTTAAAGTGCAAATAATTCAAGTTGACTTCAGTTAATTTTACTATCAGTATATGATGGGAGAAACTGAGGGCAGGGCCAAAAACAACAACACAATATTCTCCACTGTCCAACTGTTCAAAGTTCAGAGTTCACAGCTCCAGCTTCACTGACTGTCCCCACAAAACTTACATAAACATGTGGGGATGACTTCAAAAAAATCTGGTACAGGCAAAGGTAAAGTTAAACAGAGTGTGGGCAGGCAGCAAGCAAGGAAGTTAAAAAATAAAAGCAGATTCATGTTTGAAACAGTGGTTGATCCACAGCCAGTTTGTTTTATTTTCTAGTGAACTTTACATCTGCCCACAAATGTTGAGGCGGTTGATTACTGTATCCATGACCACTTGTTTTTTGGCTGATATCAGGACACCCCTAGTTTACATCCAAACATCTCGGCCCATCATGAAACAAAAAAAACTGAGGAATTTATAGCTGACAAAGTAAACAAAATAATCTTGAAGACAAACACCACAACATCACAGCATTGGACCCAAAATGAAGAAGGGCTGGAAGATGACATTGAGTTATTTCACCCTCTGAACTCTATAAATTCTGCAGAGCTGGCAGAGGTCTGCAGCCAGTGAGATGAAGGGGAATGTTTAAAACAGTAGCCTGAGACTGTCGGCTGTGTGAGAAGAACATAAATGTCTATCATTAAGATGTCTCCTCTGATGGGAGATTACATTTGAGGATCACCTGCAACCTGCAACTGCATCCAAGATCCTGAAGCTTTTAAATCCAACTTCAGTGTCGCCTTCCACCTCATGACTGTACAACTACTAAAATGGCCGAAATTGAATACAATTGACACGGCTTTGAAGAGGGAATTGTAGAATAAGACACCATGTGTTGCCTTTGATAATGATTATATCAAAATACAGCGATACACTGATGCTTGATACTACTGATTCACCTTGAATGCAGGTGAATTTTGCAATTCACCGTATAATTAGGTAGGGATAGGAAAAATTCAGCTCAAGTGCATAAACTACAGATGAAGTCCATCCTTTGTGTAGGATGGGATCTCATATCTGAAATCTTATTACAGTCAAGAAATAAACAGTTATTTTATTGCATGTGAAACTTGGCATCATTTTAGTCCAGGAGCCCAGGGGGTGGAACCTAGTTGGGAAGGTTACCAATTTTTATGGGTACTATGATGTCCGGCATGGTCCCCAGATAGAGGAACGGCACGTCTGCCGGGTTCCCTCGGGTGGGTGTGGCCAGGGGGGGTGTAAAACTGGCACCCAAAAAATGGGCTAGATCAGTTGGTGAGGTTACCACTTGGAACCTGTTGCAAATTGTTTGCCATGGTCCCCTGATTGAGGAATGGCTACTGCCAGACGTTTTTGTTGGTGGGCGGGGCTTGCCAGACATCATTAAGTGGAGGGTGAAAAATGGGCTAGATCAGTTGGTGAGGTTACCACTTGAAACTTGTTGTAAATTGTTCATCATAGTCCCCTGATAGAGAAATGACCACTGCCAGACATTTTAAGTGGTGGGTTACCCCCGGCAGACGCCCCGATATGATGACACCCCCAAAAATGGGCTAGATCAGTTGGTGAGGTTACCACTTGAAACCTGCTGTAAATTGTTCATCATAGTCCCCTGATAGAGAAATGACCACTGCCAGACATTTTAAGTGGTGGGTTACCCCCGGCAGACGCCCCGATATGATGACACCCCCAAAAATGGGCTAGATCAGTTGGTGAGGTTACCACTCGAAACCTGCTGTAAATTGTTCATCATAGTCCCCTGATAGAGAAATGACCACTGCCAGACATTTTAAGTGGTGGGTTACCCCCGGCAGACGCCCCGATATGATGACACCCCCAAAAATGGGCTAGATCAGTTGGTGAGGTTACCACTTGAAACCTGTAAAAAAAATATATATATATATGGTCCGTTAAGAGAGAAATGACCACTGCCAGACATTTTTAGTGATGGGTTACACCAGCAGATGTCCCCGTATGATGGGTAGCAAAAATGGGCTAGATCTCACCAAAAATTGTGAGATTCCCGATTGAAACCTGTAAAAAATTGTTTGACCCCTGGTCCCCTGATTGATGAATGGGCAATTACATTTTTGTTGGTGGGTTCCCACCGTGAGACACCCCATTGTGAACACACATTCTTGTAAAGTCGCCTGCAACTGCCAGATCTAGGCCTATTTCAGACCAGAGCGGGGAAGCGGGGCAGGACTGAAGCGATTTTTACTGGCGGTGGCGAAAATGGAAACAGATCTGACCTTACACACCAACACGGCGGAAGCGGCGCGGGACCTGCGCTGCATTTGGAAAATAGAACCCGAGCGGAATTTGGGTGTTGGGTGTCCCGTTGTTATGAATGGCAAAGTAGCAAACTAGCATTGGCTGTGGGGGGGGTTTTGAACAGGACTGGCCGCGCACACCAATGCTGTCAGTAGAACACAACACCCGATACTCAGCTGTCTTCTCGCTGCTGTCACACTCTTGTGTGTATCTGGCTCTACAACCCCAAATCGGCTCAATTTTTTGGATTACCACACAAAGCGACTGCTATCTTGACCATGTGACCCAAATATAATCAGCTCACATATTATACAGTGTATAGGTCAACAAGATTTATTGCAAAAAAGGTTGGCCATCTAAAAGGTGTAGCCTATGTCTCAAGGACTGGAGCAAATCCAAGCACTTGTTTAAATGTAATGGGCCAAACATAAATTCGCTGTGATTAAATTCAGTCATCGTAGAAGCCTTGGCCTCCAAAATAAAATCTGTTCATGTACCAATCATAGACCATTAGCACACAAAATTTGGTGCAGAGCCTTCCACTCGTTCAAAAGTTATAGCATTTAAAAAAAATACCTGTGGCAGTGGCCATCTAAAGCAATTTCAATCAAAAAAATAAGTTCATGTCACTTTTTTTCTAACTCACCGTACATGATAAAGGAGCTGAGCCTTGTACAGTAATATCCCATCATCTGAAGGCCTCAGATCACCGTCCTCGTTTTCCAGATATGCCACATTTTTTTCAAATCTCAAGTTTCTGAATTCAATCGATGGGAACGGACTGTCATTTGGATCAAGCTGAAGACTGCTGAAGGTTGGTTCAAACATTGTCTATTGTCATTTAATATTAATATTCATGAATTTTCCAATCTGTCTATAAATATATCGTATTCAGTCTTTGCCCTTTCATTGTTGAGCTCTACAATTGATTATCTATGTACGTATGTATACGTACTGTATGTATGTAGTATATAATTATGTGCATATGTAAGTATGTGTGTATATATGTATGTATGTATGTATGTATGTATGTGGTATGTACTGTATGTATGTATGTATGTATGTATGTATGCATTGTACGTGTGTACATATATTTCTGTCAGAGGGTTGAAAATTACTGCCTGAAAACCCATTCTTCCAGATGGCATATGATCTCATTCAGTTGATAACTCTCAATATTTAATTGATAGGCCTAAGAATTATGTAAGTCTATAGCCCTTCCACAATAAATTTTGGTGCTGATTCGATCTATCTTGCTTCAGTGTGCTGAGATGGACAGTGAAAACGAGGTGGGAGAAGAGCCAGGAGTCAGGAGGACAGCACTGAGGAGGAGTCAGATGAGCCTTGGAGTGAGGAATCTGAAGACTCAGACCAGGAGGACTAACACTGCAGTTCACCGTTTACCTCTAAACCGAGGTGTGTACGAGACAAATTAATATAGTTATATGTTGTTCTATGCTGTTATGTTACATGTTGTATTTTTATGTTGTTAATTTTAATTTCTATGGTTAAGCAATTTACAGAAAACAGCTCCAAGGTTAATAAACTGTATAAGATCGTTACATTTCTCAACAAAATAAAATTTAATTGAGTCAATGTGTTCATTTGTCAAGTTTGTGACACTTTGGATGATGTAACTAACTATGGCTATACACTCCCTATTGGTCACGAGGGTAGGCCTACTCCACTACTGCTGGAAAGTGAAAGTGAAAAAATGTCAGAGGACCATAATTGACAACATGTTTCAACTTCTAACCCCACCAGATCTTTCTTATTTTTCACCCATTGTAATGTATGTCTGGTGAGCCGTGTCCATCAACAACAATATATGTAAGTGGCCATTTCTCTTTCATGGGACCAGGGGCCAAACAATTTTTACAGGTATCAATCGGTAACCTCACCAACTAATCTAACCCATTTTTGGGGGTGTCATCATATCTGGGCATCTGCCGGGGGTAACCCACCACTTAAAATGTCTGGCAGTGGTCATTTCTCTATCAGGGGACTATGATGAACAATTTGCAGCAAGTTTCAAGTGGTAACCTCACCAACTGATCTAGCCCATTTTTGGAGGTCATCATATCGGGGCGTCTGCCGGGGGTAACCCACCACTTAAAATGTCTGGCAGTGGTCATTTCTCTATCAGGGGACTATGATGAACAATTTGCAGCAAGTTTCAAGTGGTAACCTCACCAACTGATCTAGCCCATTTTTGGGGGTGTCATCATATCGGGGCGTCTGCCGGGGGTAACCCACCACTTAAAATGTCTGGCAATGGTCATTTCTCTATCAGGGGACTATGATGAACAATTTACAACAGGTTTCAAGTGGTAACCTCACCAACTGATCTAGCCCATTTTTCACCCTCCACTTAATGATGTCTGGCAAGCCCCGCCCACCAACAAAAACGTCTGGCAGTAGCCATTCCTCAATCAGGGGACCATGGCAAACAATTTGCAACAGGTTCCAAGTGGTAACCTCACCAACTGATCTAGCCCATTTTTTGGGTGCCAGTTTTACACCCCCCCTGGCCACACCCACCCGAGGGAACCCGGCAGACGTGCCGTTCCTCTATCTGGGGACCATGCCGGACATCATAGTACCCATAAAAATTGGTAACCTTCCCAACTAGGTTCCACCCCCTGGGCTCCTGGACTATTTATACACTTGATATTTGTCAAATTGAAATAATAATTTTCTAAGTCACAAAAGTTCCAGTCTGTTGTAGAAGACTGAAAATACATAAAACCTCACTGAAGTTTTTTCTGATTCTGATTCTAAACATCTTTGCATCTGTCAACATGATCAGACTTGAGGTGAGTTTCACCTCCTTTAACACTTATTTATCACTTTGATGTTAGTTACATGTATCACAAAAGACAAGAGTTGCAGCCCATTTAGCATTTTCATACCAAGCTAGATGTTCCTTTACTATCTTTACCACAAACTGACTTCCTAGTTTAGTCAAATATCATGTGTACTATGGGTGTGTCCATGGTTTTTGTAGAAAAGTTCCAAGGCTCTTTGGTAATCAAATTCTGCCACGCTTGGCCTATTGATACTGAGCAGCATCCAGAACACTGCTATAGGGACAGAGTAACATTAAATGAATTTTACTTAAAAGAAATATGTAGCTACATTATGCAAAGTAATAAGGGAAAAAAGTTCAACACTCATCATTGTCTGTATGGTGAATGAAAACTGCGTTTTTTTCACCTATTTAGGGTCCCAGTCTGACGGTTGTTATCCCTTTCCACCTCTTCTTTTATCACTTTCCTCACCTCATGATAGAGCTGGGCAAAAAATCGATTTAGATTTAAAATAGAGTTTTATGGCAAAATCAATTCATATTTTACGTAAATCATGCAATCCGATTCCCCCCCACTAGGGTTGTCAAAAAAAATCGATTTTAGATACTAAATCGATATTGACCCTTGGTATTTAATTTGATACCAAGTTGCTGGAAAATCGATTTTTGTTTTTATGGCGCGCCGCCGCTTTTTAGTAGCGGGTAGCGTTAAGAATTCTAAACAGGCATCAACGCGGTCAGCTCTGGCACAGCCATAATGCCGGCTTGTAAGTTAAAGTCTCTTTTTCTCCAGCTGCCTCTGACAGCACACGGGATGACGCCAGTGCGACCACAGACCTATACACTATTTCTATAGGTCTGTGATTGCGACCATCCGATGCAACTTTGCTTTTAAAGGCCTCGATATAGTCGAACGTCTATGCGCGCGGGCGGCAGCCAGGCGGTAGCGCATTGTATCACGTTACCACCACGGAGGCCACCGTGTGCATGTCAGCCTATCATTTTTGACGTGCGCACTGCTAGTCCCGCAAGGGGTCTGCGGTGGTCACATGATGCAATACGCTGCCGCCCGCGCACATAATCGCTCGACCATAAAGAGGCTTGCAGTTAGCACTGCAGAAGGGCTTGAGCAAAAAGATAGGCCTACCTTAACTTGCCAAGAGATAGGCATGCATTTATTCTGCACCCGCACTCACTACCTTTTTTTTAGCAGTCCATGGAGGAAATTTTAAGAGGAATCCCTCACATCTCCAGTATCGAAATAGTATCGAGTATCAAGTATTATCCTTAGTATCGGTATCGAGTTGGAAATTTTAGTATCGTGACAACCCTACCCCCCACACACATTTTTTGCACTTTTTTCCTCACAAAAAGAAAACCATGAACCAGGCTGCTTTCCATAGTGTTTCACCCCAGGCCCCGCCTACGATCCCCTTCTTCTGCAGCACGGGGAGCAATATGGCACCCTCCAGTGAGGAAGACACGCTGACTCCTAAAAAGGGTGCTAAAGGTTCAGTTGTGTTGAATTGGTTTGGGTTTTTAGGGTCTGACGAAGCCCAGCTACTGCCTTGTTGTAAGCTGTGTCTTCAGACTGTTGTTGTTGGCGGTAGCGGTACGACCAATCTGTTCACACATCTGAAGTGAAAGCATCCAGTGGAGTGGGAGAAAAGCAGAACTCTTAGAAAAGGCAGAGAGACTAGCGCTGCCAGCACTTCTTCAAATGTTCAACAAACACTGGCTGAAAGCTTTTCTCGCAGCACACCTTATGATAAACATGGAGCACGATGGGGAGCGATAACAGACGCAATAACATCATATATCCAAAATATTGGTAACATGTTCAGGTTTATTGAAGTAGCTTGATTGATAATTAGGTTTTGTTTTATTTTGTCCTTACAAAGTAAAAATTTTACTAGTTTTCTTTTTATCGAACTTTTGCACTACTATGTTTTTTTTTTGCAATGTTTTTCATATAATGTGAGTATTAATGTATATTGTTTTAGTTGTTAAAATATTTTAAGCTTTCTTTTTTCCAACAAAATGTATCTTTTGCACTAATTTTTTTTTTGCACTGTTTTTCCTGAAACAGTGGTGGATATGTCTCGACCTACTACAGTTCATGTAGGCAAAGTCTCAGGTTGCAGTTGCACCTTTTTCACAACTGATTCATTATTTACAGTTATTTGTAGAAGTATTTTTGTTTTACATGTTATTTAATAAAAAAAAAAAACAAACAAAAAAAAAAAAAAACAGAAGACGAAAGAAACCACGTTTCTAGTGTTTTCATTTTCATTTAGCCCACGTGGGGAAAAAATCGTATTGTGAATCGTGAATCGAGTTTTTTGGGGAAAAATCTGAGACTTTTTTAAAAGAGAAAATCGCCCAGCCCTACCTCACGACTAACGTTACTTATCGCATACAATTACATAAAACATTAACGTTACATGATTTATACTCCCATTTAATTACAAATGTGAACATAACCTATGACAATCTATGACTTAGTAAAAGGTTAATGATATGTGTCTAGGGTCATCCTCATCAGATGTTTTTCTCTTTTTTGAGAAATACTTCCATAAACCCATCTGAAAATGGAGTCAGCATTATCTCATGTAGATATTAGCTTAATGCTATATTACAAATTAGCTTAGCTTGCACTGCGCACAATTAAGTTAAGCTGTTATGTTACGTAACATTATCTGGCAATCAATATTTAACTTTTAAAAATGATTACTTATCTCAAACTACCGTAATAAATCTACCTTTTCTCCAACGTTGGCCAAAATCACAAAGATTACACTCCTACTCTGATTGTCTGATCAGCTGATCTGTCACGTGGGGGAATTAGTAGCAGCAGCACACTGCAACTAAATTCATGTAGCGGAAACACTGCTTAACATATTTTATTTGATCAGAACAGGTTCTAATGCTGTATTATAAAATGCTCCTACGTTAAAACTATGGTTTTCAGTCATTACAGATTAAGCTCCTGCTCAAATGTTCATATTCTATTATGAATGAATTATTAGTTCATAACCAACATCATAACATTATTTTTGTATAATCCCAGCAAGGGAACTAACATCTGCCTCTCAGACAGTAAAAAGTGCTTTTAGGATGCTTCAAATAAACATGATTTAATAATACCGTAAGAAGATAGTACTGGACCTCAGGCGCCAGTCCCCTACTCCACACCCAATTTACATCAAGGGGGAGTACTTGAGTCTAGTATTGGACAATGAACTGGACTGGACACTGAACACTGATTACATCCACCAGAAGGCCCAGAGCAGGCTCTACTTTCTGCGTAGACTGGTATCTTTTAACATCTGCACTAAACTACTGCAGATGTTTTATACCTCTGTGGTGGCCAGTGTGGTCTTCTACACTGTCATCTGCTGGGGGGCCAGCTGCAGTAAAAGAAACATTATGTGGCTGACTAAGAATATTAAGAAAGCGGGCTCTGTGGTGGGTCTGAGGCTGGACTCTGTGGAGGATGTGACGGGCCAGTGAACACTTTCCAGACTCAGGTCCACCCTGAACAAGACCAACAACCCTCTGAACTGGGTATTTGAGCAACAGAGGAGCAGAGTCACAAACAGGATGCGCTCACTGAGATGCTCTACCACAAGATTCCTGAATTTGTTTGTCCCTTGAGTAATCAGGCTGAGTAAGACTTTGAATGGGGTTGGGTGGTGGTGTGGGGGGGGGGGGGGGGGGGGGGGGGTCCTAGGAGTAGGTGTGTCTTTAGGATGTAGAATCTTGTTATATATCACTTTTTTAGCTTTTTTGTTTTTTATCTTATTTAACTCCACTTCTTTAATCTTAATCAAAATAATAACTTATTCTGAGTTGTTTTTATCTAAGAGCTTTTTACATTCTGTATTTATTAATTTATTTAAGTGCTGATGTTGTATGATTTTCTTTTTGTTGTGTGGAGCGGCAGCTGTATTTTGAATTTCCCCATGGGGATTAATTCTGTCTGTCTGTCCATTTGTCTGTCTGTCTATCTATAATAATACATAGGACATAAACACTGAAGTAAAACAAAAACAAAAAATGAACATCTGCCAATATTTACATTTGAATAAATAATATCAAACCAGTATGAGTAACAGAAATTAAATATTGTGATACAGTGCAAAAACAATATTTTCTAACATGCCTAATGTGTACCAGATGACACAGTTCACATGGGATCATATTTTTCTCAAAGTGATGGGAAATAATGACTGCGAATATTATCCATGCCCATCTTACCAAAAATCTTAACATTAAAAATATGAAGTGGCTCTCAAAAAAATGACATTATTTTAAATGTTTAATTATTACTCAAGCACAGTACTTGGCGCCAACAAATTCCCTATTTATAAAATTAAATACTTTAAAACTACATGACATTGTGGACCTTAATACTCTGATTCTAATGTATAAGCCTCCTGACCACATGCTCCTCTAAAGTTTACAGCAGATGTTCCAGCTCAGGAATGGTGACTACAACTTAAGGGGAAGTGAAATTTTTACGAAAATGAAGTGTAGAACAAATTCAAAAAGCCAGTGTATCTCTGTTACGGGGGTATGTCTGTGGAATAATCTGGATCAAAATCTAAAAAAAAGTCTTCCTCAATTTGTGCATTTAAAAGGATGTATAAATTTAGCATAATTAGAAAATACAGAACATTATCTAAAAATAGTGTTAAAAGTGATGATTAGGAGATAGTATCATATCTATTAAATATTGCATTTGTAGTAGAAGTGAATATAAATATACTTCGAGTTGATTTTACAAATCAGATTGTGTGAGGTGACTTATAAAACAACGTGTATATAAATGGTTACGGATGCTTTGTGTTAATGATGAATTGACATAAAAAAAAGTGTTAAATCACAGAATGCAGAAAATCTATTGGATTATTAGTTTGAAAAAAGGGGGTGGGATGGGTGGGTTTTACTTCTTCCCGCTCTTTTCGAGTGCAACAAAAAAAAGGGCTGTTGATTGATGTGTGCTCAAAATAAAATTAAACTGAAAAGAACTGAGTGCCTACATGGTCAGGAGAAATTATATCTGCCAGGAACATGGATTGGACATGCTAAGAATGTGCTATTGAAATGCCCCCCACATTCACCTGACCTACTAGCATGCAGTTTGTTTCTGTGGGCTCATGTGAATGGACTGGTCTATATCTCACCATATGTGTAGAGGAACTCCAGAAGACAACCACTGAGACTCTGGACAATGTTACACACCACATGCTGCACTCAATGTAGCATGAACTCTTCTACTGACCTGATGTGTGCTGCGCCACAAGCCGCAAGCTGCAAAATATATTGTTTGAGCGAGGGATGTCCCGATCCAATATTGATATCGGAAATCAGTCCGATATCAGCCAAAAAAGTGAATATCGGACTGAATCTAAAAACTCCGATATAAACGCTCCGATATGAGCTGTCCATTTACCGCTCCAGCACTTCTATAATAGGTGACTCTGGTTTGATCATACTCCAACACAGTAGGTGGCAGTAATGCCCCTTAATTAATGTTGGTGCCGGCCGCGGAAGACTCTGATCACAACAATGACAACGTGTGTGCCTGCAGCAAGGTGTAGTGATGTCGGCTGTGTAGAAGTATTTTACCATAAACTCGGACAAAGATGTTGCAGCTAAATGCAACATTTGTCAGGCACAAGTGTCCCGTGGAGGGACAGAATCGGGAAGGTTCAATACAAGCAACCTCATCGCACATTTGAAAAAACACCACAAAAAAGAACATGAGGATTTTAGCAAGAGCAGCAAGGCGGAGCAACAAACCTCGCTTCAGCAACCCACGCCGGCCCTGCCCACAGTTGTTTCCAACATATGCTGACAGTAAAAAAAATAACTGGAGTGAACTTGAATTGTTTGCACTTTAAAATTTAATTTATTCTATTCAATTGTATAAAGATGTTGGTAACCAGTGGTTATTTTGTACTTTAAATATAACATTTTGTTTTTATTGGATTTGTTGAGGTAATACTCTTATGTTGAAGGTTAACATTTATGTAACCAATTGGTTAATAATAAATGGGTCAGTTTTTCCTATACCTACTGTTGCTGACTATTGTTTTCTGTTATATCATTACAACATCAGTAACAGTAACATCACTTTATCAAGCCTTTTCTAACATTCCACACAACAAAATAAAGAAATATATGTATGATTCGTGCCTATATTGTATCGGATTGATATCAGTATCGGTCAATACTCAAGGCTACAGTATCGGTATCGTATCGGAAGTGAAAAAGTCGTATCGGGACATCCCTAGTTTGAGCATCGACATCACAATATATATCTGAGCAATAGTCACATCGCAGGTCCTGCAATAATTTATATTTTATTTTGTATTTATTTGCATATATATTTAGCTTAATTAATTAATCTATTATTTCTTTGTGTTTTAATGCATTTATTTATTTAAATGGTAAATGGACTGCACTTATATAGCGCTTTTCCACCTTCATGGTGCTCAAAGCCATTCACACACACACTCATACACCAGTAGGTTTCTAAGGTCTAAGGTCAATCCTACTGGGGGCCTAAGTCAGGGTTCAGTGTCTTGCCCAAGGACACTTCAACATGTGGACAGCCAGAGCTGGGACGCGAACCGCCAACCTCTCGGTCATTGGGCGACCCACTCTACCAACTGAGCCACAGCCGCCCTTAGCATTTATTATTATTATAAATTTAATTTAATTATTTTGGCTACAAGAAGGATGGTACCGAAGCTTATGTTCTGTGTCAACCACTAATCTATTTGACCATTTGTGTGAGCACCACACAGCTATTATTTACTCTTGAGTATTTTGTTTTTTTGTCAAAGTTGCGGTGCAGTATGTATATATTGGGGTTTGAGGTCTGCGGTTGTGGTTCTATTGCAGTTTTAAAAATTATTTTATTTTAAGGACCCTATAGTTGGGCATATGCTATTTATCTTAAGTAACCATAGTTTATGACACAGCATTTAAGAGAGGATAAAATTATATTCATAATGAAATAATCATGCACAAACTGAGTGAACTCTAAGCACATTGTAAGAAGAATCTCTGAAAGCTAGGTAGTATTTTGAAATGGCAATAGGGACGTAGTAAGAGCTTTGTAGTGATAAGTGTTAACAAAGCTGTCACCTATAGATTGCAGTGTTGCCTCAGGCGACCACAGATAGAACTGGTGTGTCTACTAAGCATGTGTAGAACAAGAATGTGATGTCAGATGACATTGACTATGAGCCATGAATAAACAGCTAGCTGAAGCTAGCATAAAGGATCAACAGAAATGTTTTATTCATAGACCAATAACAACATTACAAGCTTGTGCAGAAAACACGCGATTCAATGAAACAATAACTGGAGCTGAAGACGAAGCAGTTAAGGCAGAACTACAATAAAAAGTAAGAAATAATGATGCATCAGTCAGACTGATGGAACACTGATAGGAAAGTCTGGAATACTTCATAAATTGATGAGTTAGAAGTGATAGCACCACCAGGTTATATGCACCATGTAAAACTTGTAAAATATTTGTGAAGTATTCCACTGAGTCGGAGACAAGTGGTCTGATGAGTGTGTTTTATCGTTCTTTTATAGACTGCGATTACGTTTTCTTCTATTTGCTAGTTCCAATCCTTGAGGTTGAAAGAGAGAAGCCTACTGAATAAAGTTGTTAGCGTGAGTAGTAAAATAAAAAAAAAAATTGCACAAGAAAACTTACAAGAACTTTAGAGCAAACCGCTTCTGAGGAAAACAAATTCTATCTTGTCTGACTGTTGTCATCCACTGTATGAACACTTTCAATATCAACCATCTGGTTCATTGCTCAGATTTCCTTCTGTTAAAACAAATAGATTTAAACACTCCTTTGTTCCAGCTGCTAACTCTCTTCTAAATTCCAAGAGGAAAATGTTATTTTAACCCTTTTAAACACCCCCCGCCCCCTTCACTATTTTAATGCTAGGCCTATTTATTAAGTTGTCTGTTTATCATGTTATTTGTTTTGTGTTGGTTCTCCCACTGTTGTGAAACAAATTGCCCCATTGGGGGACAAAGAAAGGTTGATTGATTGACAGGTTGATTGAACTGAGCCTAATTTTCTGGACATACTGTTGGTGTAACCTGGGTGGAAAATCGAATTATTATAAATAATATAATAATAATAATAATTTATATATTTATAATATTTGTTTTTCCTCCGCTCCTAATGTAGTTCCACCGCTCCTAATGTGGTCACTTGTATAAGTATTTATTCTCCTCCGCGTCTAACGTAGTCTGTCACGTGATTATGTCACGGCTGTGCGCGTCCGCCGTCACGTGACAGCGCGCAAGTAATGACAAATAGGAAGTAGCCGTATCAACACACACACAGACCGAGGCGAGCGGCGCGCGTTTCAGAGGAAGAAACTATGGCAAGCCAAAGTGTTCACATAGCCGCGCGTTGTGTTTATCATATCACGCGTGCCAGAACATTACTCTATGGCAAGCCAAAGTGTTCACATAGCCGCGCGTTGTGTTTATCATATCACGCGTTACATTACGCGCGTTCTGACACGCCACCACGCGTTCGGCAACACGGTCTAGCACGCGCAATGGTACGCGTTCTAGCACGCGTTCCGTAACGCGTGCTGGAACGCGCTCTGTAACGCGTTCGAGCACGCGTAATGGCGTGCGCAATGGCACGCGTTTTAGCATGCGTCATGGAACGCGTGCTAGAACGCGTGCTATATGGTAATGATCTCCTCCCACTGATTTTCTCCGCCAATTAATTTGTAGTGCTTCCAGCCAATCACTGTTCAACACAACGAGTCCAATATAGCTGAGCACTGATCTTACCTTCACAAACGAAGTGCATTCACTCAATGTTTAATTTTTGCTAAATATTTTTACTTTTCCTTCATCAATCTACTTTATTTAACTTGTTCAACTTCAGTGTGTCTATTCTTAAGGGTTTGTTTATTGTATTTTAATTCTTATTCTGTTGTGCTAATCTAACACATGAGCTGGCTGTAGGTTGCATGTTTTGCCACTAGATGGCGAAGTAAGACGATAGATGATAGTAATGCAGTTTAATCTTCAATGCAAGTGAAAGGTGCAAAACAATAGAAGATGAAATATGTCAGAATCATAATTCTTTATTTGTCCATCCACACGTGAAATGGATGCGACACTCCCTTAAGACCGTGCAAAGATGCAAAAAGCAAAATAATATATACAACTATACAACTTACAAATATAATAATATACAAGATAAGAAAGACTATAATAAGAATAAGTAAAGTGTAAAGTATAAATAAGAATATAGAGAAAGATATGGATAAAATATAACCCGGAGGTAATATAAATATGAACATAGTTATGCATATTACTATATGCATGGTTAAACATCAAGTGTCAATTTCAAGAGTACAACAGAGAGCAAGGGAGACCACAGGTGTCAATGGTCCTGTCAATCACACCTATTACATGTTAAATTAAAAACTTTAAATCCTGAATGTACGTCTGTGAATTATACTTGTCCCGAGAAAAACTGTAACTAAGTGTATGTGTGCAAATATTATTGTAAATAGATCTCTATCCCATATATGTTTCTCTTGTTTCACCTTCTTGATGACAAATATAACCATAATAATAAGGTTAAACGACAACATATTTTACATAATAGTAATGATGGACATGTCCACAGCACTGCTTCAGAAAACTATCACAACAGGGTCACATGATACAGATGAAATTATGTCATTGAGCCATGAGCAACCATGTATATCTTCTTATATATTTTTTCCCATAATTTCATCCTTCACCAAGTGTGTCATCTCAGCCAATGCAACCTTGATTGGCATATAATCAAAATATGACAAATCAATTCACATTTTGCTTTATTTATTAATAAAGTATGAAACGGCATCTCACCTTATTTTATTCCTTTTGCATGAAATCTGAAAATACAATAAACAAACCCTTAAGAATAGACACTAAAGTTGAACAAGTTAAATAAAGTAGATTGATGAAGGAAAAGTAAAAATATTTAGCAAAAATTAAACATTGAGTGAATGCACTTCGTTTGTGAAGGTAAGATCAGTGCTCAGCTATTCTGGACTCGTTGTGTTGGCCGGTGATTGGCTGGAAGCACTACAAATTAATTGGCGGAGAAAATCAGTGGGAGGAGATCATTACCATATAGCACGCGTTCTAGCACGCGTTCCATGACGCATGCTAAAACGCGTGCCACTGCGCGCGCCATTACGCGTGCTAGAACGCGTTACAGAGCGCGTTCTAGCACGCGTTACGGAACGCGTGCCATTGCGCGTGCTAGACCGCGTTGCCGAACGCGTGGTGGCGTGTCAGAACGCGTGCTAGAACGCGTTCTGGCACGCGTGATATGATAAACACAACGCGCGGCTATGTGAACACTTTGGCTTGCCATATTACTCGTTCTAGCACGCGTTCTGACACGCCACCACGCGTTCGGCAACGCGGTCTAGCACGCGCTCTGTAACGCGTTCTAGCACGCGTAATGGCGCGCGCAATGGCACGCGTTTTAGCATGCGTCATGGAACGCGTGCCAGAACGCGTGCTATATGGTAATGATCTCCTCCCACTGATTTTCTCCGCCAATTAATTTGTAGTGCTTCCAGCCAATCACTGTTCAACACAACGAGTCCAGAATAGCTGAGCACTGATCTTACCTTCACAAACGAAGTGCATTCACTCAATGTTTAATTTTTGCTAAATATTTTTACTTTTCCTTCATCAATCTACTTTATTTAACTTGTTCAACTTTAATGTGTCTATTCTTACGGGTTTGTTTATTGTATTTTCAGGTTTCATGCAAAAGGATAAAATAAAGTGAGATGCCGTTTCATACTATATTAATAAATAAAGCAAAATGTGAATTGATTTGTCATATTTTGATTATATGTCAATCGAGGTTGCATTGGCTGAGATGACACACTTGGTGAATAATGAAATTATGGGAAAAAATATATAAGAAGATATACATGGTTGCTCATGGCTCAATGACATAATTTCGTCTGTATCATGTGACCCTGTTGTGATAGTTTTCTGAAGCAGTGCTGTGGACATGTCCATCATTACTATTATGTAAAATATGTTGTTGTTTAACCTTATTATTATGGTTATATTTGTCATCAAGTAGGTGAAACAAGAGAAACATATATGCAATAGAGATCTATTTACAATAATATTTGCACACACACATTTAGTTACAGTTTTTCTCAGGACAAGTATAATTCATAGATGTACATTCAGGATTTAAAGTTTTTAATTTAACATGTAATAGGTGTGATTGGCAGGACCATTGACACCTGTGGTCTCCCTTGCTCTCTGTTGTACTCTTGAAATTGACACTTGATGTTTAACCATGCATATAGTAGTATGCATAACTATGTTCATATTTATATTACCTCCGGGGTATATTTTATCCATATCTTTCTCTATATTCTTATTTATACTTTACACTTTACTTATTCTTATTATAGTCTTTCTTATCTTGTATATTATTATATTTGTAAGTTGTATAGTTGTATATTTGTTTTGTTATATTTTGCTTTTTGTATCTTTGCACGGTCTTAAGGGAGTGTCGCATCCATTTCACGTGTGGATGGACAAATAAAGAATTATGATTCTGACATATTTCATCTTCTATTGTTTTGCACCTTTCACTTGCATTGAAGATTAAACTGCATTACTATCATCTATCGTCTTACTTCGCCATCTAGTGGCAAAACATGCAACCTACAGCCAGCTCATGTGTTAGATTAGCACAACAGAATAAGAATTAAAATACAATAAACAAACCATTAAGAATAGACACACTGAAGTTGAACAAGTTAAATAAAGTAGATTGATGAAGGAAAAGTCAAAATATTTAGCAAAAATTAAACATTGAGTGAATGCACTTTGTTTGTGAAGGTAAGATCAGTGCTCAGCTATATTGGACTCGTTGTGTTGAACAGTGATTGGCTGGAAGCACTACAAATTAATTGGCGGAGAAAATCAGTGGGAGGAGATCATTACCATATAGCACGCGTTCTAGCACGTGTTCCATGATGCATGCTAAAACGCGTGCCATTGCGCGCGCCATTACGCGTGCTAGAACGCGTTACAGAGCGCGTTCCGTAACGCGTGCTAGAACACGTGCCATTGCGCGTGCTAGACCGCGTTGCCGAACGCGTGGTGGCGTGTCAGAACGCGTGTCAGAACGCGTGCTAGAACGCGTAATGTAACGCGTGATAGCGTGCCAGAACGCGTTCTGGCACACGTGATATGATAAACACAACGCGCGGCTATGTGAACACTTTGGCTTGCCATAAGAAACTGAGGTAGGAACATGCCAATTAAACACTCATTTTGCGATAAAACTTTTCCGAAATAATGCAACTGCAATCGGATTATAGGAGCCAACTACCGGTGCGAGCCCAGCGTTATTGGAGCACGCGTTTGTCTGGAAACAGCTAAATTGGTGAGTGAGCTAACTGTTAGCTTCGACTCTCATTCATTTGAATGGATTAGCCTAGCCGCTCCTGTCATTGCTTATGGAGCGGTTAGCATGTCTTTTTCTGTCACTTTTCTCGAATTATAATTTACCAAATGAAGTGTGATTTAAATTGAAGTAATATTAACCTATGTTTGATTGTTACTGAGTGCTCACCATTTTATGCACTTTAAGACTGGGTTAATAATTGCTAAAGTTGAAGTATTATAATGTACTTAGGACTTTAAAGATGCACTTCTGCACTTTAAAATTAAAACGTAGACATGATGTACAGGTTACAGGTATTTGTTGTAGTTTGTGGAGTTGACAGGTGGGAGATTGTGGTCCTAGAAAGCTTGTGCTTCACCATTGTCGTAGGTTTTATGGTTTCAATAAATATTGAGAACTTACAGTATCTGAACATACAAGTCCAACAGTCCTTGAACATAAGGAGCTACTTTTGACCTAGTGTCTGTGCAGGCAACCCTCAGACTCACATTCCAGCTAACTATACAGGTGCAGCCACAAGTGTTGCATACTGGAGAGCTAGTCATGTAAACAGTCTCTTTTTTTTCTCTGGGAGTGGGATGGGGCGAGAGTGAAAATCCACTCCTGTGTTATGCTCTATTACATATGGGTATTCGACTACTAGTTTTTTTTTATGCAAATGACTTAAAAGCAGATGCCGCAGTTCGCACATGTACCGCACCGCAACAGGTGTACCACACGGTGCAGGTTTTTTTCCAAAACCATGCCAAGCCTACCCTGTATATTATTGAATGGTTCAAACTAATGATAGACTGATCAGCCAGCCAATATATCAGTCTATCATTACTTCTATATTGGCCGGCTGGTATTTTGCTTTTTTTTTTCTTGTATCTGTATCGGCCTGTTGTGTTAGGCAATATGCTCTTTTTTCCCTGCAATTATTTATAGACAAAGTTTCTTGGAGATACTGCTGTCCACACTGACAAACAAAATGTGTAGAATATGAGTTACAACATATATACTAATGGTCACCATTTTCATTTTCTAATTCATAGGTGTCAAACATAAGGCCCGGGAGGCAAATCCAGCCTGTCAAAGGATTCAATCTGACCCATAGGATGAACAACAATGAAGATATTAATGTTGGAAAAAATTTTATTCAGGTTCTATATGTTGGGATAAAGCAGTAAAATATGATCATAATTACCTATAAATAATGAAAAGTGCAGATTTTAATGTAAAAAAAAAAGGTAAATTACATGAAAATCTTTATATCAACAAGCCCATGCTTTTACAAAAGCCTGAATAAATACCTAAACAAATATGAACCACCTGAAGAGAAGTAAATGTAATTTTACAAATATTCTGCCTGTTACTAAATGTTTAGTGTATTTGTAATTTATATGCAAGTTGTTCTGCACATATGCAAATGACAAACTGAACAGAAAATTATTAAAAGTGTCATTCCGCTGAAAACACTTTTACACGCCCCTTTCAGAATCGAATGGGTCACCCCAAGTTACCAATAAATGCTGCATTTGAAAGTGGTGCGTCACCTCCACTGGCTGTATTTCCCATTTATAGAAAACAGCACAGAGAATCAGAAAAAGCCTGTCCACATTACATCATGTGGACAAGGGTATCACCTGCTTGGGGTTATGCTCGCTCACAGAATGCAGGTAACACTCCCCCCACTGCAGCGAATCTGAAGTATCATTAGCATCTACAAGAGAAGTTGGTGCCACAGTAACTGCTGCACAAACAAGCTCGTTCATGTGCTCTCTGTGGAAATAAAGTGTTGCTTTATTCTGCAAGTTTTTAAAGCAAGCGACATGCTACTCTCGGATGGTAAACACGCGCAGAGCGAGAGGCAAGAGTGTTCCTTCATGCATTCATTCTCTGAGCCAATCAGAGATGCCTCATTATGCGGAAGTACCGGTAAACTCTGTTCGACCTCAAGTCATTTTTCTACCCTCTAAAAACAGCTTGAAACAAAGCATTTTTTCAAGAGAACCAATGCACAATGCATTCAATAACAATGGCAAACACAGCAATATTAATGAAATAACGATAGAATGACACCTTTAATAAAAAAAAATTACATTGGAATGAGACCTTTAACATTACACTTGTTTAGGTTTCTGGCTCCGGTTCAGAACCAGAGTCAAAATGAATGTACTACCAAGAAACTTGTTCCAGTCTTTACCAAAGGAACAATTTGCAGAATGGAACAAAAAAAAAATTCAAGATTTATTTGGAATGGGGCAAAACCAAGGATAAGATACTCAACGATTCAAATACCAAAGAAAGAGGGAGGCCTAGCATTGCCAAATTTGGAAGAGTATTGCAACGCAGCACAACTTGGGCCTCTGTTTCTTTGGTGTGTGCCAGAGTGCTCTGCGATTTGGAAAAAAATTGAGTTGCATGGTGATGGAAGACACATAAAGGCAATGATCGCCAACAATGGCATGTTTAAAGCAGGGTATCTGGCGTGGGAATCTGGCATAAAATTGTCAAAAAAAATCAAAGTAGAGAAAGAGATCAAAGTGTTTAGCTGGTTGGCATATGATCTAAATTTCAAGCCAGGTGTACTTAACCTGGGCAAACAAGGGACTAAATATGGCAAATAAACTCATCAAAAAGGGAGAAATTTTACAATTCCAAAATTTACGGCAGAGCTTTGGGTTGGAAGGAGGGTTGTCAAAAAAATCGATTTTAGATATTAAATCGATATTGACCCTTGGTATCTAATTAGATACTAAGTTGCTGGAAAATCAATTTTTGTTTTTATGGCGCATCGCTGCTTTTTTGTAGCGGGTAACGTTAAGAATTCTAAACAGGCATCAACGCGGTCAGCTCTGGCACAGCCGTAATGCCGGCTTGTAAGTTAAAGTCTCTTTTTTTCTCCAGCTGCCTCTGACAGCACACGGGATGACGCCAGTGCGACCACAGACCTATACACTATTTCTATAGGTCTGTGATTGCGACCATCCGATGCAACTTTGCTTTTAAAGGCCTCGATATAGTCGAACGTCTATGCGCGCGGGCGGCAGCCAGGCGGTAGCGCATTGTATCACGTTACCACCACGGAGGCCACCGTGAGCATGTCGGCCTATAATTTTTGACGTGCGCGCTGCTAGTCCCGCAAGGGGTCCACGGTGGTCACATGATGCAATACGCTGCCGCCCGCGCACATAATCGCTCGACCATAAAGAGGCTTGCAGTTAGCACTGCAGAAGGGCTTGAGCAAAAAGATAGGCCTACCTTAACTTGCCAAGAGATAGGCATGCATTTATTCTGCACCCGCACTCACTACCTTTTTTTTAGCAGTCCATGGAGGAAAGTTTAAGAGGAATCCCTCACATCTCCAGTATCGAAATAGTATCGAGTATCGAGTATTATCCTTAGTATCAGTATCGAATTGGAAATTTTAGTATCGTGATAACCCGAGTTGGAAGCAGAGATTTTTATATGTACCTACAGGCAAGAGACTTCATTCAGAAAGAAGTTCAGCCGGACCCACATGGGAACATTAATATCATAAAGGAGATTTTGGGGAACGCATATAAAAACAAAGGAAACAAATTAATTTCCAGAATATACCAAGGGTTATTCCTAAACAGGAAAGCCACAACCCTCTATATAAGAGACAAATGGGCAAAATAATTATTGATAGAGATGAATGAGTACACCTGGTACGATATATGTGAATCCCAAATGAGAACATCGAGTTCCAGAAACTGGAAGATCTTTTGCTGGAAAAATGTGGTACGGTTCTTTATAACACCGCAAATAAGGAAGGCCTCTCTATCAATCAGCCAACCCTGCTGGTGGAAATGCGGAGAGGAGAATGTAGGCCATGCCCATATTTTTTGACAATGCAAGAAACTGACACAATATTGGGAGGGAATTTGGGAAGAATTGTCAAGACTATTGGGTTATTGGCGAATCGGATTGCACAATTTTCCTAAAATATGAATCAATTTTGCCATAAAACTCGATTTTAAATCTGAATCGATTTTTTGCCCAGCTCTAATACTGCAGCATGTTTTTTGTTAATATATACGACTACATTTGAAATTAATTATTCACTTTTGTTTTCATTCTTGCAGTAGAGTTATTCTATTTATTGTCTGAATGGTATTATGCAAGTTTCTGTGATGTTTGGAAATGTCATTGACCACTGAAACTTGATTTGAAGAAAATTGTCAATGTAATCGAAATATCACTCAGAAAAATCGCAATTATTTTTTTTCTTAAAATTGTTCCTCCTTACTTGGAGTCAAAAAATACATTGAGCAGAGGTAGAGTTTAAATTCTGCATATATACACACTGCTGCTGAAAACCTAGACAAAGCCCTAATTTGGAGCCCAGACTGATTTTTCTTCCTTTCTCAAATGAAAATAAATGTCTTTTTGCCTTTTTGTTTGGTTTTCTTTCCTTTCCTCCTTTCTCTTTTCCTTCTTCTCTTTTCCCACTTTCTCTGTTATGTTCCTCTATTTTCTCTTCATTTAATTTTTTTCCCTTGTTTTCCCTAATTTTTTTCTCCTCCCCTCCTTTATCTCTTTTTCTCTTGTTTTCTTTTTTCACCTTTTTCTTTTCCTTTCTCTATTTCAGTAAATCTTGGCAGGGTATGGCATTTATTCTTTAAATTGTATTATGCTACTTTCTGTGATGTTTGGAAATGTTGCCGATGGCGGAAACTTGATTTGAAGAAATTTGTGAATGAAATCAAAATTGCAATAACTGCCAGAAAAATTGCAATCCAATTACCTTCTAAGATCGTTCAGCCTTAAAGCAAAGAAAAGCATCTATTTAATGACCTACCTTGAGATTAAATCAAAATGCTTTTTCTCTTAAAATGACACGCGTGAAATCTCCTTAACTCTCATTCATGTGGATGATCCTAATTTTTGGTCATGTCTGCTGGTGAGTTGTAACACATTGTTGGCAACAAGACTCCCAACATGCCAAGGCAATGGACCATAAAAATGCACACATTTATAAAGAAACAGCAGCTAATCTTAATGCATTGTTCACCAAAAAGGCCACATTGCAAGTGAATTATGAGTCACAAATTACAAAAGTGACAGTCTAATAAGCTCTGCAAAACAACTTGCACAAAGCTGTGTGAGAGATTTATGAGTTACATACACACAGGAATGACTATTCTATTGTGACAGTAATTTCACTGGATGATTTTTTACTTTGTCCTTCTTGATTTGCAACCAAAAATCCCCAACTTTTAAAAATGGAGGGTGGTTAGGCCAGTGAAACGACTGTCTTCCAGTTGGAAAGGCACAAACTGAGCGAAGAAACTATCTACCCAAGTCCACCTCAAACGTGACACATTTCCACAGCAACAGGGCTGTAGCAACAAAATCACCACAAGACTTAAGAAAAGCTGCATCTCACAGAGGACTTCATTTTCTGACATTGTTTTCATTTGACAGAGAAAAAAATATCAATATTGGTAGCCTCATCAGTCATGAGCTAAGGCTGATGTAAGAAACAAAAATTTGGAATTTAAAAAGTTGGTATTGGCTGTAAAGTAGTTGATAAAACAAATTTAGGAGCACTGAAAAAAAAAACAGCTTTGACGATCCCAAAACAGTCTCATCTGAAATTGTGATTTTCGGTCCACAAGCCCTAATCACTGGTGATCTAAGGCTGAAAATAGCAACAGAATAATTTCATACTGATTTCATAAACAGCTTGGGCATGTTTCTTTTTTAACAAATACTTCAATACTAAATATTGTTCCAATTATTTTTTCATCATTGTTCCTTACTTGTTCATATTCAAGTAAAACAATTTTGAACAACATCCCAATTAACAAAAAGTCAGTCAAATGTATGGACCCAATTGCACGAGTTTCAAATTCAGGTTTGCAATATTTATTAACAAACAATATATCAATAAACATGCAAATTCTTCTGATGGGAGTAGGGCTGCACGATTCTGGAAAAAATGTGTATCATGATTTTCTTGATAAAAATTGATGTCACGATTCTCTGCATGATAGATAAATAGATTATTATTATCCGTAAGCTTAAGCTTGATAATTATTATTGTCGTTTGGCTATATGATAACTTCAAAATGCCATCGAGTATCGTTTTAGTAATGTATTGATCTTTTTTCTTTTTTTAAAAATCATGCTCTACCGTGTAATAAATGGGGCCATGTCTTTCGCGATGTCATAAGCAATTGCTGCAGTTTTTTCCTTTTTGCCTGCTGGAGCTCAGTTGTGTATAGTGTCCGTTATAGATGTCTGTTTTTTTGGGCATGCATTTTCAAGGATCTTGTTTAATACTCTTTCTTCATACTGGTATTTGAGGTGAAGAAATAGGTTGGTTGTATTGTCCAGCTTTGCTGCTACTGGAGCAGAACACGGGTAATATTGACATGTTAGCCTCACGTTAGCTAAGAAGCTAACTGAGCTAACAGCTGTTATGCTTCTGTCTGTAAGCACCAATTTGATTTGTAACTGGTCTTAAATGATTTGGGGCATTCTCAGCTTTCTAACAGTGACTATGACTATATTTATTACGGAATGACTTTTAATTTTTATCTAAAGTATCTTGCATTCCAATTCCAACTTCAACACAACCATCAGCAGCACTCGGAATAAATGCAAAGCACCATAGCAGCATTCCGTTTTTTTCTGACCCACTTAATAACTTGACTAGAAAAAGCGCAGACCTCCGCCGGGTTTTCATCCATTTTCCTCATGCAGACATCTATCTCCTCACTCACTCATGCTGTTGTGGTGGCCCATGGTGGAAAAAAACACATAGCAAAACCATCTCTCATCAACACGTGAATAGTGTATAGGTGTGAACCGGGGTCACTTTTTTTTAACAATATATCGTGCAGGTCTAGATGGAAGGATCATCTGGTCTAATGGATCAACACCAGGTGCCATAACAAGGTGTAGAAAGGGGTCAGGCAAAAGACCCAAATGAAATAGAGGCACCGTTGAAGGTCAGGCAACCTCATAGTCGGAAACAGCCAAGAAATCCAAACACAAACACCACAAGACAAACATAAGCAGAAATGGCAAGACAAAAACCAAAATCCAGGAAACTTAAACACTTTCAAAACCAGACAGTTTAGAATAATGCTCATATCGCTAATTTTTTTTGAGGAAGAGAACATAAGAGGCTTAAACAGAAGGGGGAACAGAGTGGGGAAAACACTGTTGACGGGAAGTAAAACGAGACAAGAATGAACATTAACTAACAAAACAAAACCCCAAAATACTAACAATGACAGAAAAAAACCCCAAGAGGACAGACAGAAAAAAGACAAAAACAAGACACTAAGAACTGGAATCATTACATGCAGATGGTTCGCAGTACATGTCGGCCTGTAGACCAGCCTTTGAGTCTCTTTGGATGTTCTGGATTCATTTCCAATTCTTTGCAAATATAATTGATATTATATTGTAGTTTTTCTTGTGAAAGGAAGGACCTGCACACCACACAATCAAGCATCCAACTCCCAAATAAAAAAATCACATATCTCACATAGATCTTTGACAAAAAAAGAGACAAAACAGAAATGTAAAAAAGATGAAAATGAGACAACATTGACACTGAAAAAACGACTATGCGATAAACCAAGACATGCACACACCTAGTCTGATTTCATAAATTGTTTTGTTTGTCATTTTGTTTCTTCAGTGTTCTCTAAGTTTTTAATATTAAATACATTTTTATAGTCAGAAGATGACCATAAATGTACAATATAGCCTACATGTGGAAAATTAAATTAAATTAAAGGAATCATTCCATCGTTATTTCATTAATATTGCTGTGTTCATCATTCTTATAGAATGCATTGTGTGTTGGTTCTATTTAAAAAGCATCTGGATTGCCAGTACTTCCACATACATTTACATAACGCGGTGATGAGGTGTCTCTGATTGGCTCAGAATGTGTGAAGGAACACTACCCCCTCCCCTCTGTGTGTTTACCTTCCCACAGTAGCATCCAGCTAGGTTTTGTGTAGTCGCTCATTTTAAAAACAGGAAAAAAACTGGGGGGTAAAAAACACGCTTTATTTCCACAGAGAGCACATGAACGAGTTTGCTCTACCATTTTTTTTCAAGTTTACGCAGCAGCTACTGTGGCGCTGTGTTCTCTTGTTGGTGCTAATGCTACTTCAGAATCCCTGCAATGGGCGACAGGCTTAACCCCACGTGGGTGAGGCCAGTGTCCTCATGACATGTAGTGGACAGGGTTTTCTGAGTCACTCGTTTCTCATGTTGTTTTCTATGAATGGGGAATACAGCCAGTGGAGGTGGCACACCAACACCTTGGTTGGTAACTCAGAGTGACCAATCAGATTCCAAAAGGATCGTGTAAAAGTAGTTTTCAGCAGAATAAGACCTTTGAAAAATTTTAAGATTTTAACATTTTAAATGAACTTTTTATGATGGTAATTACTGACGTGGACTGATATGAAAATATGTGCAGCTGTCTTTCACAGATAAACTGATGACTTTTACTACATTCTGAGGTCAACGACCAGCTCTACCACAGCTTGTTCTGAAACACCCTCCACTGTCTGCATTATAAATTCTGCTGTGCTCTGCCAGTGATCAAATATAAATCAACCTGTCACCCTCTCAGACTTCTGCACCTCTACACTAGCTGTTTTTGTGTCTCAGATGATGTTATAAAACACCACAGAATCTGGTGATTGAAGACTAGTGTGCACTAAGGCTGCTGATATAAGTGTACAGCATTGCAATAATGATAATATTGCATTATTTCCTGTTCACCAAAAGCAATTTCATCTACCAACAAAAATCTTCCTCAACATTGTTAAAATTAACCAATTGTGTGTATGAGTCAATTATTTATAATTTAAGAAAAATACTGTACTACTATAATCAACTGTAAACCTTCAATTGTAGACCTTGAACTAGGGGTGTGATGAGATGTAATTTGGCAGGATTTCTCATCACATTAAAATTCTGTCTCGCGAGATGTGTTATCCAGCAAGCAGCCAGAATTATTCAGAAAACACAGGTTTTACTATAGACAAGTTTTGGACTCGTTTCCGCTCTACTTCCTGAACTCCTCCCACCAATGCTTTTCCCTTCCATTATGGCTCCTCTGGTTTGTTTTGCCCGCTAGCACCGATATTGACACAGTGACTCAGTGACAAAAAGGATGGACAACTTCAAGAGGAAAAGTGGTTCGGGAACTATGTGTCCTGTCGTTGGTTGTAAAACCTGAGAGTGTTTTGATCACAAACCTGCCACAAAGAGGCAATGTTCATGTCCTCCGTGTATCCAGGATATGCGAGTGTATGCGGGCTACGCAAGTGTATGCGGGCTACACGAGTGTATGCGGGCTACGCGAGTGTATGCGGGCTACGCGAGTGTATGCGGGCTACGCGAGTGTATGCGGGCTACGCGAGTATATGCGGGCTACGCGTGTGTGTGCAGGATACGGGAGTGTATCCGGGATACGCTCGCCTTACACAGTCAGAGAGGCGACAAATCACTGAGCGGACTACTGTCTCCCCAAAGAAACGTAAAATTCAATCTGATGATCTGTTCACCAACTTTAACTCTGAAATAAAACCTTTAGCTATGAAACTGACAATACTGTTAATTGTGAAGAAGTTATCATACACTAACATTGCTACCAGTGTTTTGCTAAAACAGCTGATTGGAGATGGGACAAACAATGTTCACCATAGGCTAATGGTCATAGACATCATTGCTTGTATGTGTACATTGGGTTGATATATAGTCTACAGTGTTCTATGTGTAAGGTTATAAAACGTCTCTTGAAATTTGCTTTCAGATCCACAAAACGATCGTGCTTGTATGACATAACTAGAGATGTGACTTTTGGTCCAAAACACTATTCGAAATTCACTGGAAACTATGACCCACAACTTCCACAGTCAAGTGTCAGATTTGATTTTGCAAAAAAGGAGAAATATATTCTTTTATTTTACTTGAACTTTTATAACATTTTATTTTAGTAACAATTTGTAGAGGAAGAAGTTCATTAAAAAGTTAATTAAAAGGAAGAAGAACGCTTACAGAGTTATAAAATCCATGTCCAACTCAGTTAAATAAAATCCTGTTGTCCATTCATATAATTTGTAATTTAGTTTTCTTAAAATCTCGTCTCGTCTCAATCTTGTGAACCCAATCTCGTGTCTTGTCTTGTCTCATGAGCTGAGTGTCTCATTACACTTCAACTGTAAAACTTCAACTGTTAACCTTCACCTGTAAACCTCCAACTTCAGACCTTCAACTCTTCAGACACAAACATCAAATATTTAGTAATGTTAAATTACATGGATGTATTTCATAATAAAAGTACCAGAGTTCCAGCATTTACCTCAGACCTTTAATAAAACAATATTTAGTAAATAAATACTGCATATAAAAATTAAATATTTCAATATAAGTGCTCAACCCTTGACCAAAGTTGTGCTCTAAAAATATCCCCGTCTTTTCAACATTAATAACTAAACTGTCATTCAGCAGCCGCAGTAGCAGTACTGCAGTATTTTTGGCATTAAAAAATGGTATGTTATAGTGATAGGGGAAAACCACTCTGGTACCCCATGGTGTGTGAAACACAAAGTTAATGAAAAAAAATTGCATGTCTGAATATTGCATACTATGTTACCACAATTTTTTGTGATATGTTGTGCAGCCCTAGTATGTACTAGGGTTGTCATGATACTAAAATTTCCAACTCGATACCGATACTAAGGATAATACTCTATACTAATTTTGATACTGGAGATGTGAGGGATTCCTTTTAAAATTTCCTCCATGGACTGCTAAAAAAAGGTAGTAAGTAAGTAAGTAAATTTTATTTATATAGCACTTTTCACAGACAGAGCCAAAAAGTGCTGCACAACATGAATAAAATACAACAATTAAACACACATAAATAGTCAACACTAAAAATAAGATCAACAGCCTTAAAAACTAAGCAAATGCTTGACCAAACAAAAAAGTTTTAAGATTTGTTTTAAAATCGCCAACAGACGCAGCTGGGCGAAGAGAGAGTGGGAGATCATTCCAAAGCCTGGGAGCAACGGCCTGGAATGATCGGTCTCCTCTGGTCTGGAACCGAGTGCGTGGCACCTTTAACAGGTTCTGGTCCATAGACCTTAGAGCCCTCGCAGGGGAGTAAGGCTGGAGCAGATCGCCAATATAAGAAGGAGCTTCACCATGCAAGGCCCGAAAGGTTAAAACCAAAATCTTAAAATTTATTCTGAAAGAGACTGGCAGCCAATGCAGCTCCTTTAAAATAGGAGAATATGCGAGTCCTCCTGTTGGTGCAGGTCAAAATTCTCGCTGCCGAATTTTGCACAAGTTGCAGTCTCGAAAGCTCCTTCTTGTTAAGACAAGAAAACAAACTGTTACAGTAATCTAAACGTGATGATACAAAAGCATGGATGATGAGCTCTAGGTCATTATGTGAGACCATTTTTCTAATTTTAGAAATTTTTCTTAACTGAAAGAAACAGTTTCTTGTCAGCTGCTTACAGTGCTGCACTAGGGACATCTCTTTATCAAAGAAAACACCCAAAATTCCTTAGATTTGATTTAGCAGACTGCCCTAAGTCACCAAGGTACTGTTTGATCCCTGGAATTGAGACATCAGGGGCGATAATAAGTGTTTCAGTTTTGTCAGTGTTGAGCTGAAGAGAACTGTCACTGAGCCATTGTTTTATTTCTGCCAAACAATGGAAAAAGGAGTCGAGCTCTTTATCTCGGGCCGGCTTAAAAGAACAATAGAGCTGGATGTCATCAGCATACAAGTGATAAGAAACATCCCTGAACCTTTGGATGATCTTCCCCAGGGGGATCAAGTACAGTAGAAATAAAATCGGGCCTAGGACAGAGCCTTGAGGCACCCCACACAAAAGGTCTGCGGACTCTGATTTTGACTGGTTTACTAACACATAAAAGCTACGTCCAGACAAATATGAGGGTGAACCACTGGAGACCCACCCCGACAGTCCCACATGATCCCTCAGTCTACCTAACAGGACCTGATGGTCAACAGTGTCAAAAGCTGAAGACAGGTCCAGGAGAACCAGCACGGTGCATCTACCTGAATCGGCAGACATCATTATGTCACTGGACACTTTCAGTAGGGCTGTTTCCGTGGAGTGGTATTTACGGAAGCCAGACTGAAACTTGTCAAGGACATCATGTTGGTCAAGGTGAGATGACAGCTGGTTGCAGACCACTTTCTCAAGGATCTTAGACAGAAGTGGCAGCTTAGAAATGGGCCTAAAACTATTTCGGTTCTGCCGGATCTAAACCTGCTTTTTTTAACAATGGCTCCACAATGGCGTGCTTGAAGGCATTTGGAAACACACATGATGACAAGGAGAGGTTAATCATTTCAGTAACCCAGGGACCGACTACCTCCAGTACCTCCAAGAACAGTCTACAGGGAGACATCAGAGGAGCAAGATGAAGGTTTCATCTTGGTTACCAGTGCCAAAACATCAGTAAGAGTCACAGACTCAAAAGTGAACCAAATACTGGAGACAGGCTCAGTGACAATGGAGGAACCACATTGAGGGGGGGGCATATTATCCTTGAGCTTCTTGATTTTATCAGTGAAAAACTTCAAGAAGGCATGGCTATCTGCTTCAGTAAAAACAGGAGTTACAGGAGCAGCAGGGCAAACCAAATAATTGATTGTGTCAAACAACACTTTAGGGTTTTTCTTATTTACTGCCACCAGTTGACGAATGTAGTCAGACCTGGCGCATTTGACCATTTCATTGTATGACAGTAAAAGATCGCTGAGGTGAAGCCGGTGTACCTCCAGTTAGAGGATTTCCACAGGCGCTCAGTCTTTCGACATAGTCTCTTAAAACTTAAAATGTGCTCGTTAATCCAAGGGCATGTTTTTTTCCTGTGTATTCAGGTTGGCTTTAAGAGGGGCTACTTTATCCAAAATCATTACACAGTGGTCATGTGAGTGCAGGTGCAGAATAAATGCATGCCTATCTCTTGGAAAGTTAAGGTAGGCCTATCTTTTTGCTCAAGCCCTTCTGGCAGTGCTAACTGCAAGACTCTTTATGGTCGAGCGATTACGGTGCGCGAGGCGGCAGCGTATTGCAGCATGTGACCACGCGGAGACCACCGCGGACCCCTTGCGGGACTATGGCAAGCCAAAGTGTTCACATACGCACGCGTTGTCTTTATTATATCACGCGTTACAGAACGCGTTCTAGAACACGTGCCATTGTGCGCGCCAGTGCGCGTAATAGAGCGCGTCCTGTAACGCGTGATATAATAAAGACAACGCGTGGCTATGTGAACACTTTGGCTTGCCATACGGGACTAGCAGCACGCACGTCAAAAATTATAGGCTGACATGCTCACGGTGGCCTCCGTGGGTGGTAACGTGATACAATGCGCTACCGCCTGGCTGCCGCCCGCGTGCATAGACGTTTGATGATATCGAGGCCTTTAAAAGCAAAGTTGCATCGGATGGTCGCAATCACAGACCTATAGAAGTAGTGTATAGGTCTGTGGTCGCACTGGCTTCATCCCGTGTGCTGTCAGAGGCAGCTGGAGAAAAAAAGAGACTTTAACTTACACGCCGGCATTACGACTGTGCCAGAGCTGACCGCATTGATGCCTGTTTAGAATTCTTAACGTTACCCGCTACAAAAAAGCGCGCGACGCGCCATAAAAACAAAAATCGATTTTCCCAGCAACTTAGTATCTAATTAGATACCAAGGGTCAATATCGATTTAGTATCTAAAATCGATTTTTTTGACAACCCTAGTATGTACCCACATTTGCATCTGGGTCTGAGCTTTAAATACTCCTTAGACTGATATTCATGTGGATGTCAAATGTTTCTCAAACTAAAAACTCACTGTAACAGTAATGACAATGGCAAAAAGAGAAATAGGCTGCTACTGAAGAAATGGAGGGAAGCAGAGAGAGGGCCTGTATCATTAGGGATTAACCTAGCCACAAGCTCTACAAATAGACTGTCTCCACCTATAAGCCGCCAGCACACAGACTGTTATTTGTGTTGCCAGGTTGCTGCTGCAGCACCTCAGGACAAGAGACAAGACAGTTCAAAGAAGAACTGTGGTGGATGAGGACGCATCGGAAGTAAAAAGTGATACAACAGGACATGTGTGGCAGGTGGAAACATATGAGGTTTCTGCAAATGCACAGGATCTGTCAGAGATCACTGCACGTTGAATTCAAGGACAAAACTCCCAATTTATAATGGCCCAAAATCCTATAAAAAACACAGACAGGATGGGCAGCAATGCAAAATTTTAATTTTGTATTACAGCCCTTTTTTAATCTGTGGCGCGGTTAAAACACATTTAGCCACAAGAGTCTCTACACAGTCAACGAAAATAGACATTTGAGTTTGGAAAATGTGGGGCGGCTGGTCTGTCTGTTTCCTGCATGGTTCTGATTTTGACAAACCGCAACCGCCCGTACCCGTCATGTTCAAACTCGTATCCGAACCGTTTTCCGACGAATAAAAAATCCGCACCCGAGCCCACCCGCTATAAATGAACCCGATATCCGACCCGAACCCAGAAGAAAATGTTAGATAGCCAAGCTTAAATACAAACATTTATTGCCACGAATATACTGAACAGTGGACATAGCCAAGGCAGAGCCAAATAAAAATGTTGTTAAACAGTAGCAGACAAATAATAAACTCAGAAAATATTTTTATCCGTGACGCTCACACACACATGCTTGAAAACGCATCAAGAAGGAAGCCGACAGGAGGCAGCTATACAAGTCCAAACTAAAGAACAGGTTTTAACCTATGAACCGCAAATTAGACCTGCGATCACCCACGGTCCGAACCCAACCGAACCCGTATCCGACACAGCACAACATTTTTCACCCGTTTCGTGAAAATCTGCGGGTCACCCACGGGTACCCGAACCCGTGCAGGACTCGGTTGTGTGTGTGTGTGTGTGTGTCTTCCTATCTTATAAGACATTGATATGTTTACACAGTCATAACATGGGGACCTCTGACACTATGGGGACCAAAACTCAGGTCCCCACAAGGATTATACAAAAATATAGGGACAATATGTGTTATGTAAATTTATGTAAATGATGTGCCCTATTAACACATAAACTTTCTTTCTGAAAGTCCCCATAAAGGCATGTGCAAAGCAAAAACATGTATTTTTCAAAGGTTTTAAGATATATTTCCTTTTTTTTTCATTATTATATATTTTTTTATTATTTCATTAGCTTTATTTTTTTATATTTTCTCTCTTTTTAAATGTTTTTTTTTTAAGATATTCACTTTTTCCATTTACTTTATTTTATCTTTTATTTTAATCTAATTTTAATTAAATTTTTAAATATTTTTAATATATTAAATAAAAAAATGGTCGGGGGGGGTTGGGGTAAATGGTCAAAGAATTAGGTCTGGTAAAATCTGTGAATTCATTCTCACATCATTTTAACCTACTACAGTTTACAAACTTTGTGCCCAGGTAGAGGGATGAGATTCCAATAAGATCACAATCTTACTGTATTATTACCATAACTTTGTGCACAAATATGAAAAAGGTAGCGTAAAGAGAAGAGGTTTTTTTTGGTGGGGGGGGGGGGGGGGGGTTAGAACAACAAAGCTGATAAAGGGTGCTGAGAACAAAGTGGGGGGTGTAATTCTGTATAACTATGTCGTGGCTGTTTATGAGATATGGACAATATGAACAAATAAAAATAATAAGAAAGCAACCCTTACAAGGGCTGTCTGTACATTATTTGTTGAAAATGTAAATAAGGCAAGGCAAGGCAAATTCATTTATATAGCACATTTCATGTACAGGTATGTATATGTATGTGTAAAGCACATGTATTCAATGTGCTTTACACAAAAAACAGAAACAGAAGAAAATTTAAATGATAAAGATGCATTAAAAGACAGTTAAAATCAAAACCTAAAAACATTTTAAAGCAAATAAGAATCTAAGTAAAAGCTCCAGTGAACAATAATGTTTTCAGCCCTGATTTAAATGAACTGACAGTTTGAGCAGACCTCAGGTATCCAGGTAGTTTGTTCCACAGTTGAGGAGCAGAGTAACTGAATGATGCCTCACTTTGTTTCGATCTTATCTTTGGAACACACAGTAAACCTGTTCCTGATGACCTCAGGGCTCTGGATGCTTCATAGGGAACCAGTAGGTCTAGGATGTATTTGGGTCCAAGGCCGTTTAGTGCTTTATAGACCAGGAGTAAGAATTTGAATTCTATCCTTTGACCCACAGAAAGCCAATGTAAGGATTTGAGGATGGGTGTGATGTGGTCAAGTTTCCTGGTACTGGTCAGGACTCTGGCAGCAGCATTTTGGATCAGCTGTAGCTGCCTGATTGATTTTTTGTTTAGACCAGTGAAGACACCATTACAGTAATCTAACTTACTGAAAATGAATGAATGAATGAATGAATTTTCTGTGTCTGGTTTGGACAGAAAACCCTTGATTTTAGCAATGTTCTTTAGGTGGTAATAGGCAGATTTGGTAATGGCTTTTAAATGGTTGTTAAACCCTTCAACATCTACTGTGAGTGTATTGTAAGTAGGGAGGCGAAATTAATTTAAAAAATCTTGACCGATCACTGAGCCTCATTAACTGGTTGAAGTCGGTCACCAAGAAAAGAAAACACTTGCTTTGCCAGCTCACACACACCCAGCCATTACACACCACACTTCAGTCACTTCGCTTTTTAAACATGAGTGACACTGTGAGGTTGAGCAATGTTATGTTTAAAGTTAATTTTAAAACTGTCACACATAGAGAAAACAGTCGATGTTACAGTAAATTATGCTGCTATATATCGTGGAAAAAAACCTTTGCAACTGCCACCAGCCTGCGTCAGTACTGCATAAACTCCTTTTGCCGCAGCCCACCTGTCATGTCATTTGAAGTAGGCCTGTCAGATGGATAACACAACTCATCCACTGCACCTTTGGTTTTCATGGTGGCACCTTTGGTTTCATGGTGGCAACTTGCTGTGCGAGTCTCGAGCTGCTCTAAAAGTTCTATTACCTCATGTCAGCTTTGTGTTTTGTTTAAGTTTTGAGCAAACGTTCTAAACTGACACGAAATGGGCGTACCACAGATTAATTGAGTTCTGCGGTTACTATTAATAAATTCCGTCTTGCATTGCTAATGCTCAAATTAATCATTTTGAAAGATATGCAATGGAGAGATCACAAAGCTTCTCTCTTTATAGTCTACACTACAGTGCAAAAAGAGTTTTTTCAGTGGAAGGACAGATGCAGGCCGGGGTTTTTTTTTTGTTTTTGTTTTTTTAAATCGACAACAGAAAATTATGACCGGACAATGTTGATGCGGTCAACCAGTGGTTAAATGGTCATCGTTAACATCCCTAATTTTAAGTCTGTTCAATGTGATTGTTTAGAGTCTAGAGAGCATTAGAAGAATAAAGTTTATCTACTTTTACCTGCAGGAGCTCATATAACCTCCCACGTTTCCACCCACTGAAGTGATGACAATAGACTTCAAAAAACAGAAGACTTTGGAGTTAATGAATTGCAGTAATATGGCATCTGAGTCTGTGTTTGATAGGAATACCCAGTTTCTGTGTCAAATAGCTGTAGCCATCAGATAAACTGTTGACACATTTTACTGTTACATTACTCAGTTCTCTTGTCTTCTGGATCATCCTGTCCTGGTTTGTGTCACTATAATGAAGTTTGCTATTTATTCATGTATGCACCACGTTTATTCCTATTAACTTAAGCAGGCCTGTGTGTCTAGACCCGTGTGAGTGTATTGAATCCTTTGCTGAATATACAGTAGTCACCACTGAATACAGTCACTCAGAATATTTTCAGGGCATCATATGGCATGACAGCAATCTTGATTTTGTCAAATTAATAAAGTATATTTTGGTTATTAAGGTACACACTTTTTACACATCCAGTTGTTTTAATTCATTTCAAGAACAACAAGACAAAAAAATTTATTTACACACCAGACATTGAATTTAAACGTATAATAACAAATAAATAATATGGAACATATAAGAGTGATTCAGTGATTGGTTTGCAACACTGTCACTCACACAAACATGCGACAGCAGTTCAGGTTTTGTGTGTACTTAATTATATAATTATGATGGTGTTCAGTCTGAAGCTAGGTGGATAGCAGGTCACTCTTTATTTTTGATAGGGGCTGGCATGTTAGTGGTTTAGATGGTACTCATTCTGACAGGAAGTAGTCTGAATTTTGATTAGGTTTGTTCATACCACCGAACTTTATGTATTTGTAGAGTGCTTTAGGTAACTTTAGAAACAAGTTGATTTCAGATACAGAAATGCAATATTTAAAAGGCTGCTAGTTCAGATCAATGCAACAAGAGAAGATGGTGAATGCCTTCACGAGCAACAATTCTCTCTACATTTGTTCTTCTAGCTTTTGAAGCTTTTTGCACATGGGTAGAACTTTCAGTGTTTTAAAATATGAACAAGGACAGTGACAGTCTTTTTGCACTGTAATTACATGAAAATATATTTCCTATTCCAGTATCCAAATATCCTGCAACTTCTTTTATCTTACTATGTTTGTACTTTCAAAATAATAATGTTATTTGTTGTACAACCCATTTTACCCTCTTGGCACATATAACGGCATTTCAGAGAATATGAAACATGAACACCGAAGGGACAGTGAAATTCACTGAAAAAAATTACAATTATTTTCAGATGGGACATTTCAATTCCATGATAGTGGTGTTCATTTAATAATTTACATTGACGGTCTTCCCATAACTCAGGAGAAAGTTCATTATAATGCTGGAACATATTGTTTTCATTCATAATAATCCCTGCATCAGTAATAGTAAGGTATAATATGACACCAGAGATCACCACACAAAAATGCGACATATGCACTTTGGAGCTGAAAAATGGATTAGAGCTAAATTACATCACATCCCATTGGATTCTCAAAAATTATTTCTGCTTCCATCAAATGAAATGTCATCCATCAACACAATCAGAGGTTTCAACTGCTGCCTGAAAGCTCCAAAGCTTATAGTCTTAGAAAATGCCCTTGTCCTACTTTAGAAACCTAAAACCAGTTTATATGAATGTTTAAACTGTAGGATTATTACTAGTACAGGATTTTCTGCAATATTAGAACTTGTCCACAGCACCTAAATGTTTGTTCACAGTACATAGGTAGACACTATTTGACTTTAAATTAATCACTTGCCATTTTATAATCTGTTAATCGTTAGTATATTAACTCTCGATGACTATAAGTCTATCTGCCACATTTTTGCTCTCAACAATGATTTTGATCAGTTGTTAAATTATCTTCAGTTTTAAACATACAAGTGAAACATTAAAAGTAAAAAAATATCTATGTCAGAGGTGTTTAGGTGTCACCCTGCTCCAACACACCTGATTCACAGCAGCTTCAGCAAGCTTCAACAAGCTGATCATTTGAATCAGGTGTGTTGGAGCAGGGTGACATCTAAAACATGCAGGACAGTGGCCCTGAGGACCAGGTTTGAAGACCTCTGATCTGCGGTGAACAATGAGCTTAGTTTATTTGTATTTATTTTTTTACTTTTTCGTGCTGTATACATAGTCTCAGATAGCCAGATCTCCACACTTTGTCCAAACACATGTTGAGCATCACTGAGCACAACACACCAACAGTGTGGACTGCAAAACAGTGTTGAGAGACAATTTATTAAGTGGAATATCTACATATAAGGAGGTAAATGGTCTGCATTATATAGCGCTTTTCCACCTTCATGGTGCTCAAAGCACTTTACATTAGCTTCACATTCACCCATTCACTCACACACTCATACACCAGTAGGTTTCTAAGGTCTAAGGTCAGTCCTACTGGGGACCAAAGTCAGGGTTCAGTGTCTTGCCCAAGACACTTCGACATGTGGACAGCCAGCTGGGACATGAACCGCCAACCACTCGGTCACTGGGCGACCCACTAGGCCACAGCGCTCACAAGCCATTATTAAGATGACTGTATCACTACACAAGAAAAGAACTCAATGCTTTTGTCAAAGATTGCCATTTTCCTCTTGCAGTTGCAGCGAGGAGGCTGTTGTTCTTCACATAGTGAAGGGGAGTTTTCAAACAGTAATACGCAGTTAGAGAAGTGAATGAGAATGTCAATCCTGGCACTGTACAGCTAAAACCAGTAGCTCTGTTTTGTCAAATACATCCTGTGAATCACATTCTGTATTCTGTCAAAATTTACAGCCTGCATGTTAAAAAAAAAAACTGTTATAATACATTCATTCATCATCTGAACCCGCTTTATCCTCAGGGTAAAGCTGGCCTTAGCCAGCTTCACACTGGATGAGTCGCCAGTTTATCATAGAGCTGACATACCAACAACCAATCACTCTCATAATCACATATATGGGTAATTTAGATTAACTGATTAACATATCACCTATCAGTGCATGTCTTTGGATGGTGGAAAGAAGCCAGAATACCCAGAGAACCATATGCACACACAGGGAGAACATGCAAACTCCACACAGAAAGGTCCCATCTTCATTTACTAGTGTTGAAATCAAACCGAGGACCTCAGTAGTGAAATACAGTCAATCATTATAACAAAATAAAAACTAAATAAGCAAAAAACCAATCAAACTGTTGTATCTGTTGTTTACCTTCAGGGTTTATAAAGAACATATAGCTTTACATGACATTTGTGGTGCGTTTAAATCACAGATGCATCTGTACCAACACCAATATCAGATTTGCACCAGAAAACAGCAGCTACACTTCCAAGTCAGTAGTATCCTAAATAGTTCGTAGTTATATACCACTTTTCCACACATTTATGGTTCCCCAAGTGCTTTACAAAGTGGCACAATCTGGCACAATCACAATCTGGGAACAATTTCAGGTTCAGTGTTCTTGCCAAAGAACACTTGACATGTAGACAGTTGGAGGCAGGGTTCAAACTACCAACACTTCAGGTCATTGCCACAGCAAAAACCAAAATCTGGGAACTTGAACTGGATGTAAAAAAGGTTATAATGATGTACCCTGATTTTAATCTTGAAATAATATTCGTTATAAAAACTTGATACTCATTGTCACAATTACCAACATTGTCTATTACGACCATGTTTACTATGATAACATTTTTAGATGCTCAAATCAGATATCATTACTGACAGTCAGTGAAATTTGAATTTGCTCCAGGGACTGACATTCATGACCTTCAACAGGTAACGAAATGGAGTCAAACATTATCAAGTGGTGCCCGGCACAACAAACCCTGCTCCCACTTGCGCACATTTGACCTGATTTGCCCTATCTCTTAACATTGCAAAAACATATTTTTGGTGACTGTGACTATGACCTTTGACCTACATCCACTAAAATGTAATGGGATCTATTCTGGATGACTTCACACCTTTCCTGAAAATTTCATAGAAATTGGTCCAGTGGTTTTGGGTAAAGCTGCTTACAATCAAACCAACAAACACACAAACCAAGTCAAAAACCATACCTCTGTCCCCTTCCGTGAGACAGGGTTAAATAGAGCTTTATGATAAAGGTTAAGAAAGGTTAATGGCCAGTACATCTATTTTGTGACTGTCTGAAATTATAAAGTCACATCTGTCTGCCGCAGTATCAGACAGAATCTCATCGTGTTTAAATGAAAGCCTGTTTAGTCTTTCCATTAGCTAAGCTGCACAAGGAAGCTTCTATAGATCCAAAGATCCTGGAAACATAGCAGGCAGAGAGCTGAAAATAGCACAAGGCTCAGATCAATAACTGCTCGATTGGCTCCAGCTCTGCTTTTAAACTTGAATTAAAACACATTTTCAGACAGAGGTCTGAGAACCAAAGGGGATTTGTTATCATGATAAAGATGTTCATATCAATGGATGTGGATTCAACATTGATTTTGGTTCGAAAAGTAAACACTTAGAAATGTGTACTTTTTAATTACCAGATATAATAATGGACAAGTAGAAGCAAAACAACCCAACAAGACAAAAATGAAAAGAGAGAACAAGAAACCAGAGCACTCATCTCTGAATTAGTTCTTTCTCTCTCTCTCTCTCTCTCTCTCTCTCTCTCTCTCTCTCCTCTCTCTCTCTCTCTCTCTCTCTCTCTCTCTCTCTCTCTCTCTCCTCCTCCTCTCTCTCTCTCTCTCTCCTCTCTCTCTCTCTCTCTCTCTCTCTCTCTCTCTCTCTCTCTCTCTCTCTCTCTCTCCTCTCTCTCTCTCTCTCTCCCTCTCTCTCTCTCTCTCTCTCTCTCTCTCTCCTTCTCTCTCTCTATATATATAATATATATATATATATATAGAGAGAGAGAGAGATATATATATATAATTCTCTTAATCATTATTCAATCAAACCAAGCCACAGGAAATTAAATGAACCCGAGTACTTTCTTATTCTACAACTTTAAGCGGTTGGGTAGGACGTTGAAGAATGCTATAATGATCAAATATATTTGAGAAAAAGCAATGCAATGAGAACATTTGGAACGGATTAACATACACACTTGAAATATATCGGTTAAATCTAATTGCTACTATGTAGAAATAAATATCAGTAATTGCCGCGTTATTTCCCAGTCCACATCCCGGCTACGTCTGCACGAACCGCTAGTATTGATCCGAGATCAGCTTCCGACTCACCGCTATGTGTTTTATTATCAAGCGTTTATCAACAGGTAGAATCAGAATAACGTTACTGTTGCTCAAAAGGCCTCTACTGCGACAGCATAAGGTGACTTAACAACAGCTTTAGAAACAATATAATATGTGACATAGAC